>VYZP01005494.1:101680-153045 GCA_013400635.1 Hypocryptadius cinnamomeus
TGTTTGTTTTTTTTTTTTTTTTTTTTTTTTTTTTTTTTAATTTGAATTCTTCCCGTTCCTAAAATTAGTGGTCAATTTGTCCTCCTAGCCCACAGCAGTACTGCCAGCAAACCCAGAGAAAGAGGCCGTGAGGCTTGCACATGTGTTCAGATTTAGAAAGCCAAAAGAAAAGAAACAAGCAGTATAGTAATTTCTTGGCTATTTGGAAATTATTTTCTGAAATAACTGCGAAGGTAGAACCGCTCCAAGTAAGTGACTCTGCACTACTGCAGTACTATATACCCTCATACCTCACCCACTGACAGCTTATCCATTCTCACCCCATTGATCCAGGCAGTCCCAGAAACCCCCAGGGAAGAGCAGACTGGGAATACAGAGATCAGGTGCTATGGAAGAGAGAAGGAGATCTCTTAGGGAGCCTGGTAACCAGCAGAACTAATGATGAAACACCTCCCTTCTGCTTATGCCTGATGTGGTAACAACATTTATTTTCCAAAGGTACCCCAGAGGACAGAGCAGCTCTGCTCTGGGCACTGCCTGACAGGGAGGCAGCAGTCAGCTTCTCCCCCTTGCTGCTGCTCCATGGGGCAGCCTGGACAAAACCTTTGCTCCTGGCCTGGCCACATTCCTGCTGCAACACCCAGCATGGCTGTGATGCCTTTTCAGGACTACCTAGAAACAAAGGCCAGACAGAATTAAGGGAATAAAAAGCATTTCTATTTATTGAAGGAGCTTCAGGTACATTTAGGGCAGATGAAGCTCCCCAGGGGCTACACCCAAAAATGGACCACAGGTCATGGGTTTTCACACTTTTATAAGTTTGGTCCATTTGCATATTGGGGGTTAATCTGACAATTACAGCTTCAGCTAATGAAGGCATTTACCCCCAGTTTGCTCCCCCCAACTCACTTTTGTTTCCATCTCTCAGGCCTGAGGCAGTGAGGTGTCCTTGGTTCCCAGGCCTGGAGAGGAATTGTTGTGTCTGCCCAAAATGGGAAAGCAGCAGCTCACACTGTACATGGAGTTTAGAGTTATGCACTAAAAAACTGCAGGATTACAGATACATGAAAAACACAAAAGCTAAAATCCCAAGGCATCAGCTGAGCATGAGAGCTGAGCATGAGAGCCCTTTGCTCAGGAACAGCCCGAGAGCACTCAGGGAAGCAGAAGCCGTGCCAATAACGCACGGGCGCTCCACGTGCCGGGAGATAAAACACCAGGGGCTCAGATAAGGCAGCTGTGGAGGGGCAGGGTGCCCCTGTGGGGCTGCTCACATGGGCCTGTGCCCGTGGCAGCCACACCAACTGTGTGCCCAAAGAGCCCCGAGGGGATGGGCAGGTGCTGCAGTGAGGGCAGGTGATCAGCAGGACACGGCTTCTGCAAACCCAGACACCTCTCAGCTGAGAGGAGAGCACTGCCCCGGGGCCACAGCTGCCTCTGGGGTAGCATCAACACACCCAAAGCTTCTTTGGGTCCCAAGATTTCCTGACCAGGCTTGAATTCATCCTAAAAACATCGGAGGGCTTCTTCTTCCCTTTCTGTGGCTCTTCTCCCATGCGACAGAATTATGCATCACAGTAGGTTTTTGTCCAGATCATGTATCTGGATAAATATAAAAATATATATAAATATGAAAATATATTATAAAATATATTTGTTGCAGTGCAACCCTCGGGGCTCTTGAGGACAGGTGAAGAGACAGGAATCTTGACTCCATGTTTCAGAAGGCTGGTTTATTATATTATGATATATATTATATTAAAATAGTATACTAAAGCTATACTAAAAAGAATAGAGAGAAAAGATCCATCAGAAGGCTAGCAAGAATAGAAAAGGAATCAATAATAAAATCCTGTGACTGCTCAGAGAGTCCACACAGCTGGACCATGATTGGTCATCAAGTAGAAACAATCCACATTGACCAACTGAACAAGCACCTGCTCAGGCACAGTTGCATTCCACAGCAGCAGATAATTATTGTTGACATTTCTCTGCTGAGGCTCCTCAGCTTCTCAGGGGAAAAATCCTGGGAATAGGATTTTTCATAAAATATCATGGCTACATATATGATCTTATTATATAATATATAGTAATATAAATATAAATATATATAATCAGATAAATATAAATATAAATATAAATATAAATATAAATATAAATATAAATATAATATTGATTGGTAAGAAGATCAAGCACACTTGAGGCCCTGCCATGGCAGGAAGGAGGTGCAGTCTCACGGCATCAGTGCTGGAGGGAAGGAGGTTTGGGAGGTCTCACCAGTGTGTGCAAACACCTGAGGGGAGGGTGCAGAGAAGACGGAACCAGGATCTTCTCAGTGCACCCAGGGACAGGACAGGAGGCAATGGGCACAAACCCAAACACAGGAGGTGCTGTCTAAACACTAAAGATGTCCCTGCTTGAGAAGTGTGGTTGGACAGGACACCTCCAGAGATTCCTTCCAACCTGAACCCTTCTGGATTCTGTGACATTATTGATACATGTCACAGGCTGAAGTGCAGCCTGGCAAAGATGGGCTTCAGGTGAGCACTGATGGCCCAGCTACAACAGGGAAATCACTCTGCAGACTGAAGTTACCTTTGGTCTCAGAAAAGCCAACTACCCCTTCATTTTTTCTGAACTGTAATGCCAAACACTTTTTTTCTTTATTCTAACAGAATGGGAGAAAAGTTAAATGGGTTCATTTTAAGGTATTTGGGTATTAATATAATGGGTATTTTAAGGTATCCTAAACCATAGGAAACACCTGTAGTAAGCTCAGAGAGCTGCTCTCTCTGGGAAGCCACATTCAGAGGCAGAGCACGAGCTCCACTGTACTGGGCAAACGTCCAGCACTGGGGATCAGCATGCAGGAGTGATGAGCAGAGCTGTCACCAGCAGAGCACCTTAATCTGCTGGCTCTCCTCTTTGCTTCTTTGCTTCCAGTTTTGTGAGCCAGGTACAAAACTTTTACTCTGCTGGAGTGCTTTTTGACAATGTTTATTTTTAATGTCTTCTGGCAGTAGGAGTAAACTTCAGATAATCTGGCAGGTGCTACGCTCTGTTCCTCAAAAAGCAGCAGTTCTGCCTGTAGCAGGATGTAGATTTCTTCTCTTGCTACTCCTGCTCTGAGAGCAGGGATGATTCATTTTTCCCACCAAGATACAGCACTCAGGAATTTCTCTCTGAAGACTTACACAGTACACCTTTAACCTTCAGTTTTGAGGACACATGTTCAGACATCTACTCTGCAACATTTTGTTAAAAGTTAGTATTTTTCTCCTATCCCAGAAGCTTAACAAAAGTGAAAATATATTCTTGTAACACTCTGGCTTAACTTCCACATATCCCCTAACATCCAAAACCTGCAGGCTCCCCATATCTGTTTGAAGATGGTTGCAGAACTCAACAAGTCTGTACCCTTCTATTTTCCCATTCATTTTTTTCCCTCACTGATACCACAAAGCAATCTCTAATTCATAATCACATCCGTGTCAGGTTCCCAATCTTAAGAGAAGCACTTGGCACTTTAATCTTCGAGCAGATTACACATTTCCTGTTAGGACTTGAAATCTAACTCTGTGCATGTGTGGGTGCCTGCACGTTTCTTAAAATTTGCTTCAAAAAAAATAATAAAAGGGAATGTTGAACAAAGAGTTGAGACTTTTCTGTCGGGGGTCTGGAATTAGTTTTGCTGACGATGAAAAGATGAAGTGGAAAGGGCTGGGCTGCTTCTCCTCCACTCTGTGTGGCATCATGGACACTTTCTGCACTAAAACACTGTCCCTGTGCCTCAGCTCCTCACTGCTGGGAGCCTGGCAGCACCAAGCCCCTCAGGAGAAGGCACAGCATTGTAATTACACAGAGCAGGGCCATGTGCTGTATGCATGTTTGGAGAATAAGGCTGGCTACCCAACAAGGAGAAGCTGACCCTAGAGGAATTTACAAAAGGAAAGAAAGGCCAAACAAGTCATTTTTGGCTGCAAAACACTCCACTGACAGACTGATAACATGAGTTTGAGTTCAGTGGCCCCTCTCTTGGAAGAGGCTGGCACTCAGGAGCTGCTGCAGAGTCTCTGGGGTCCAGCCCAAGGGGGAAACACAAAACACAATCTCCCCTCTCCCCTCCCCGGGGTAGGCACAGGAAGGGCCTCCAGATGGGAGCCTGACTCAGGTTACCCAGGGCTGGCAAGAGCCCTGCTTGAGAAAAGTGCAGCAGAGATGAACGACATAAGGCACACAATAAAGTTTTTGAATAGTGAAATTTGACATGTTAGTCACTGCTTTAAAAAATATTTTCCCCTTAAATCTGCGCTGGCAGCATGTTAGCAGCAATGTTACTGACACCTAGGACACAAAAACCATAGCCAGTATCAAGTCAGAGCTCTCTGCAATGCTCTGCTTTAACCCTGATCCAAAGGGTCTGCTTCTGATGCCCAGAAGCTTCTGCGTTTCCAGGTTCTTCCATTCCCAGACTTGCCATGGGAGGCTCCCAGTAACACCTCCAGCTGGGCACTTGTGTGATGTGGGAGGCTGTCTGCTAGGAACTGGAGTGGGGTCCCTAAATCAGAGCTCATGCTGGGCACAGATGAACTGCCTTTCCACTGCAAAGCTTGTGGGCACCAGCAGCCTGGTTCTGATTCCAACCAGAGACTGCAGTGCTTGAACACAAGCAGCACTTTTGTACTCGAGTGATGCAATGCACAACTCCTCCCATGTCACACCAGAATGGTGTAGATTTTAGCTAGGGAAGGGAGTTCCTTACACTGAATTTTTGGGCATATACATACACACAGACACATTATCTATCTATCTATCTATCTATCTGTCCATCCACACATATATATCTATATAGATATATATTATCTATATATTCTATTATCTATCTATCTATCTATCTATTATCTATTAGATATAGATATAGATATATATATTCATTCTCTTTTGAAGCATTTTGCCAGGAACTACACCCAGTTCCTGGAGTTTCAGCTGTGTTGTGGGCTTGCTGCTCCTCAGCATGACAGCAGGATTGTGCTGATGACTGAAGAATATTCCCTCTCCAAGGGACAGAGCAAAGAGCTGTCATGGCAGGAAGGCTTTGACTAAAGCTGTGCCTGCCAGCGAGTCTGATGACAAAAACATGGTGGTACCCCAAAGCCAGCAGTTACAGGACGTAGCACTCCCTCACACACTCATTTTCAAAACCATAATAATCAAAGAGTGCTTTAGCAGTTTGCTTTGCTCTATATAAACAGGGGCAGAGGCCAGCAGAGTGGTTTGCAGTTAATCACACAGCACAATACAAAATAGTTGTCAGTGAACTGCCCCTGTACTATTTATTCAAGGCAGAAATAGAGCCAGAGTGGTAGCATGTATCTTCACTAGCTCACCCCTGCTCAGAGTGGCATCACCTAATCAGAGCAGCCTCTTGTTAGGTGTCTGCTCCCATGACACAACTCACCAAACCAGTGCTGAAAGAGGGATCAATAAAATGCAGGAGAGACCCCATGAGCTGCTTTCTCACAGCCCATCCCAGATGGAAACTGGGCTGGCTCACAGGGGAGGCAAGAATAGCTGAGAAGGCACAGCAGGTCTCATAAGGATGTAAAGTATGATGGAAAGCAGCAGAAGTAAACTTAGACTGAACATCAGGGCAACGTGGTGCTGAGATGTTACAAACACAACAGTGCCCCCAGAGCAGTGCTAACAGCTACTTAGATCTGGAATGGAGAGGAGCTCAAAAGACAGCTCTGTCTTGCTCCAAATCAACGTGGCCTGCAATCTCAGGATACTGTTCTGCCTCTGAAGCCTGTGGAGTGTGTATTCCCTTTGTCCACCTGCTCTCTGACCCCTCCATAAAAGTCACTGTGAAGGCCAGTTAGCGCAGGGTGAGGTGGGTCTTCCTCCACTTCACATCTCCTCACCTGGAGATGACCCCAGTTCTCTGTGTCACTGCACAAACACAGGACAGAGAAGTGCCAGTCAACAGCTTGGAGCTGCTTTTCCTACAAACACACACGCACAGACAGACACTCTGTACTTGGCACAAACAGCCAAATCTGATCCAAACCACTGGCTGAGCAAACAGCTCACACCCAGCAGAGGCTCATAAACCTGAGACTAGGGCACTTCAGCAGGAAATGGGACATGCAGCTTGAGAGGGCAGTTTGAAATGTGGGCTTTTGCCATCGACACACTGGGAGCTCAGGAAGCAAATATCCAATATTCACTGGAGATCAGCTGTCCTGCATGATTACAGAGCCAGTCAGGCAGGGGTGATGAGCGAGCTGGGTGCAGTCATTATAGCTCTCAGTCTGCGAGAGATTCATTCTGACCCATCAGAAAAAACGAGACAGGACTGTGTGACCTGACTTGCAATAAGCTTCAAAAAAAAGCAAGTCAAGACCAGGATGGGAAATGAATTTGGCAGAATCCCGGACAAGCCCAACACCCGATATTGGCCCTTAGCTTCTTGTTCACATAATAACCCATGGAAAAGTAATAGCAGTGACCTTTAAGGACTAGAAACCCAGCTGAACTGGGGAAATTCTCAAAATTAATAATCTTAAATAACAGGGAATATTATTGCCTCTGATCCCTAGCTGCACACCCACAGAAATAAAAACAAACCCTCATTCCAGAGAATTTTTACACAATAGTGTTATTTGTTGGTTTGTTTTCAAACATTTATTTCCTAAAATAAGTCTATGTCAAACTGAAGAGCGGGGGACTGGGCAATGCATCTGGAGATGTTTGAGAGTTTTGTACACAAATCCATTCCCAATGTATTGGCCCATGAGCTCTAGAATTATGCAGCCCACATACCTTCCACTTGGGTGAAAAAACCAATAAGGAACATTATAAGGAGTATGGGTCTGGGACCTTCACATGCTGCCACGTCACAAACATTTACAAAGCAATTATTTAAAGACCTGGATACCATTTTACAACAAGCTTCCCTCACCCAACTAAGCTGGTGTTAGTCAAAGCCCGAATTCTTTCTTTACTTTTGGTTTTGCTGGGTTGGAGCAAAGAGACTGACCTTTGGAGACAAGTGAGCTCCTGCAACCTGCAACACTGCAGGCACTTGCACACCTGCTGTATGTCCACAGCCTGGAGAGAGCTGACTTTTGGACCAGGTGTTTCAGATCTAATGTGTGATGCTTTAATCAACACTTGATCTTTCTGAGCCCCTCTCTTCATGCTCAACCATCAGGCTGTGGGCAAGTGCATTTATTCTACTCTTTACTCAGTCAGATCTGGTGCATGGTGCCCAGCGCTGTCCCTGAATGTTCCCCTTCCTAGAGCAGGTCCTGGATCCTGCAGTGGAGAAATCCCACCTTGTATCTAAACCTTCCCCTTCCTAGAGCAGGTCCTTGATCCTGCAGTGGAGAAACCCCACCTTGTATCTAAACCTTCCCCTTCCTAGAGCAGGTCCTTGATCCTGCAGTGGAGAAATCCCACCTTGTATCTAAACCTTCCCCTTCCTAGAGCAGGTCCTTGATCCTGCAGTGGAGAAATCCCACCTATCCTGCATGACTGCAGTGCTCTAAGTACCAAACAGGTCTCAGCCATGGGCACTGCTGTCAACCAGTGCAGGAGACAACAACCTGCCCGTCTGACTCATGAGATGTGTAACTTGGACAGCACCACTGGTAGGGTACAACACACGGATATGGGCTCTGCCCACCTCTCTGCTTTTATTTCTGTAGTTCTACTCTTACACTGTTCTGCTCACACCTTTTTCTCCTTTCCCACATCTGTCTTTTACCCACCTTTTCATTCATTTTAGTCCTGCTCTCATTTTGTCTTCTTCTCCTCATACCTTTCCTGTTCTCTCCAGCACTCCCCTAGTACACAGGCTCCCATTTCAGTTCTTGGTCTTTGCCTTTTTTGCCCATGGACTATTACTCCTCCCTGTTTTCATCATGTCTTCTGAACTATTTAAGCTGTTTATGAGAAAGGCTTTAAAGTGACTAATTTTTGTTAGGAAAACCCAGTCACAGGTTGGGTTCACAGTGCCACGTGCTGTACTGAGATGGAGCACTCGACTCACTCCTCTACAAGGACTTTAATACTTGAGCTTAGCCCTTCTCTGCCTCTGCACAATTACTCCTCTTTGCAGTGTGCTCTCAAAAGAAGCCACACAATGACACTTGTGGTTAGGCAAGGGACCGAGATTTTCTACCACAGCTGGGTGGAGAATGAGGTGGGGTGTCTTCAAGTGAAGCAGATTTTGTGACTGAAGGCCAGCCAGAAACGTGTGGATATTGAGGTCAGCCTTCCCTTTCAGCTTTTAATGCTAAGCATGTTCCATAGGTGTAATAGTCCAGCATTTCCACAGGTACCCTGTGGCACTGGACTTAGAGGAAGGAGCAGCATAATTACTGCTGCCTCCTGAGAAAACAGGTGTTTGCTCTCTGCATTTATTTTAATTCCTTCAAATTTGCTGCAGTTCATAAGAGACTAAAAATTTATTACCAGAGCAGCATGAGAGTTTCACTGTTTCTGCTTTATCGCAGAGAGGAGGGACATTGCAAACTAGATGGAAAAAATAAATTAAAAAAAAAAAAAGAAAAGAAATAAATCAAGCAAACCCTAAAAACTAACACTGTGGGAAAGCTCAGCAAGCACAGTGACTAGAAGATTTACAGAAGTGTTAAGAGCATACTGACTAAAACTATTGCCATAGACTCACCAGAGAGATTCCAAGAACAACTGATGCCTCCTTGAAGCAAACCAGGTATTAAAAAGAACCTTATGCCCTTGTATTTCTTATTATTTTTCAATAACCATATAACACTTCTGTGGTAAAATAGTAACATGAACTCATGTTGACCTTTGATATTTGAACTCAGAGCAGAAGAGAATAGGAAATGCCGAGCCCACAAGAGGCAGGAGTGAATGGGGTTATTCATAACTGAGTGCTGTGGGGAGGCTCACCAGTGGTGGCAGCTCCTGAAACCCAGCACTCACTGTCCTCCTCACTGGTGCTTACTGCAAAACCATCACAGTCACCTTCTCCAACTGCCCACAGTGCCTACAGAGCTGTGCCTGTGTTCCCCCAGGGGCCAGGCTGCAGGTTTGCCTCAGGGAGGACAGGCCACGTCCCCAGTGTTCCACAGAGCTCAGCCTTTGGCTGGGGGCATGTGTGTGCCAATACCATCACTGGTTAGCTCATTAACAGGGCACTTGTCATGGCAGCCAAAAAAACCCCATTAACTTCAAAGTTAAAAGCATATGAGGTAATTCTGATCCTGCATTCCACCCTCGTTGTATAAAAAAAAATAAAAAAGCACAGTGACATATGATATGTCTGCTAACCTCAGGCTCCCAGCCACCAAGTAATTCATCCTTCTGCAGGTACCTCATCTGAACATGCAAGAGAAACTCTTCAAAGGATTCCTCGGACGACAACTTGTCTCACTGAAACTGAAGGTAAGCAGATCTCAAGAGAAGTCAGTCAAACTCGGTTTCACATCTGATCACACTCATATGTCCCAACAAGAGCCTTTGCTCCAAATGCATTTGAAGTTTTAAGCGTGCTGCCAACTTTCTAGGTGCTTAACTCAAAGAGGTAGCCAGGGGAGATGCCCCAAGAGAAACTTAACTGTAGAGGAAAATTAAAAAATATCTTCTGAATAGAGACCACAGAATGCGAACTGCCAAAACATGCTCAGAAGTTTCCTTCATAACCTTGTAAAACACTGGAGAAAGTCACAAGTGAGACAATTTCTCCTTTTAAGAGGAAAATTTATTCCATTGTAATTCAAAATGCAAGCCCCGTTAAATTTATAGACTTCACATTTTATTCAGTTGTAAAATTCTTGCCCTTATTTGCCAGATCTTGTCAGAGAGCTCAGCCCAAGCCTGCAGCCGTGCTGGCATTGTACTGCTGCAGGCAGATGGACACTGCAGCACCCCAGCCTACCCCACCCCACAAGAACACAATGAAGAAAACCTATTTTTCAGCTTCTCCTTTAACAGCTTACCCCACAAAAAAAGGGGGTTTTTTTCAATAAATAATTTCTCACTCGCTCCCACTGTTTGTGATGCTGGCAGAGGGGATGGGGAACGTGCAGTGTGGGCTGAAAAGGTTGGTGGTCCCCTCTGGTTTGCTGTCAGAGAAAAGCCAGGGCAGACTGCAGCTCTGCAGCTGACTCAAGCTCATTTCAAACAGAAATTGGATTACTTGTGGGCAAAGCTCCCCTAGGGATCAGAGTCTGCAAGATGGACTGCTCAGAACATTTAGTTGAGTTACCTCCAGCTCCATTCCTTTCCCCAGAGCCCATGGGAGCTCAGCACCACAGTTCAGTGTCAAGAGACATCTGCAAAGCTTCCAGAACACACCCATTACAGCTCCATCTTCTCCAGCTGCTGAGCAACATCAGGTGCCTTTAATGACAGTGCCAGAGCCAGGGCTGCTCAGACCCTCCATGTCTGTCTACCAGCATTATCACACACTGCACTAAAACTGTGAGAGCATTAAATCAGAAAGGAAGGCAAGATGAAGAAATAGGCTCATTAAAAGGAAACTGAGATGATCACCAAAACAGCCCTTACAAGCCTAGAAAGTAGAGTTTCTGCAGCTTAAGTGAGTTCAAAGAACAATGCTCAATGAAATCTATTCATCCTCATAGCAAGGGCACCGATTTAGGCAGGTAAACACTATTCTTTGAGCCATGCTGCCACTCAGGCACCCTTATCAAAACCATTCATTTAAGACTGTCACACTGAAGAAGCCACAACACTTTGTCCTTCTCCAGACTAATGCTGCTGTGTCTTTATGCCCAACTTCCTAAGACACGTCTCACTTTTATTTTATTAAATGCTGGAATCATTTTGCTGCTTGTTGAAGGTGACACACGTTTAAGGTGGACAAATAAAGTTCATGCACCTCATTTGTGATCTGAGCAGCTCTTTGCAGATAATTCAGTTTTCCAGTCAATCTAATTATAGTCTGAAGTTCCAGCAGCAAAGACTTTCAAGTACAAAGCAAAGCAAAGTGTGTAGGAGCTGAAAGCCGTTCATTAATCCCGGCTGGTATTGGTGGGAGTGGCTCGTGCCCTCGGGCTATTCTCCCCACCTTAGCATCAATCTTTATCTTACCTATTATGTGAATCAGATGGTAAATATTTTACTTTCTCTAAACTACAGTAACCCTTATGGTGATCGCAGAGGCAGTTTGTTTTGTGATATGAATTTCTTTCTTCCAATCTAAAACATTCCTGAGCAAGATCCCCAAACAGTATTAACTGACACTGTGGCAATGATTTATTGAGAGGATGGGAATAAGCAAAGAAAGCCTGTTCATGAGAAGAATTTATTCCTCTGTAATACCTTTAATAAAAACAATAATCTATTCATCCTTCTTTACTTTTCATCATCTCTTATTTGAAGAAACGACATCTGCCACATCAATTGCTGCTAGAATTTAATTTTTAAAACTCCAACTCGTTAAGATCACAGGTAATTTTATCCCAGGCCTCACCACTTCAGGGCGTGATTTGTTACAAGGGTGGGGGGAAGCCCAACCCCAGCCCCAAACCCTGCAGGTAGGAATTCTGCCTTTCCCTTTCGATTCTGCAGGGCACCCAGTGTGTCTCCTGAGGTGCAGCCGACCCCTTGGGAGGGAAGGGGAAGCTGCCTGGGCCAGTGAGGTCCCACAGGAGCGTCCCACTGGCTGCCACACGCTCAGCCCTGTCTCTTTGAACTAGCCCACAGCACTTTGAGGGATTTCCATTCAGCCCTGCAGCCAGAGGCCATTCCAAAAAACACCGTTTCTGGAGCAGTTATAATATGCAGCCATCTGCAATTTCGGACCCACAAAGCAGCTTGTAAATCACAGCAGGGCTGGCAGGGCACTCCCACTGCTGAAGGACTGGAATGGGGGGGTTTTTCCTGAGGGCAGGCACAGCACACTTGGGAGCCCTCAAGGCCTGTGCTGGGCAGTGGGCACTGGGGACGTGGCTCCTCTCATCAGGAAAGGAGCATTTGTCCATCCAACAAAAGAGCACAACCCCCCTTTTCTCCCCTTCTTCTCCCATGGAGGAGGGACCTTTTCTGGCAGACCACACAATGAAGGCACAGTGCTGGCTGGCTTTGGGGAGAAGCACCACGATGCACGGATTGACCCCTGCTCTCAGCAGGTGAGGCAGAACCAGGCAGTGCCTCAGCTCAGCTCCACTCCAGGAACCTCCCCAGTGCCAGACCCAGGCCATGAGCAGGGCCAGGGCCATCCCAGCTCTCCAGCAGGGCTGGCTGGGGGTCAGTGAGGAGACCCCGGCACCCCTGCCACCCACCATCACCACAAGAGCCATGAGCACGCTGTGCTCCACACAAGGACTGTGGCAACCCTTTATGAGTGACCAAAACCAAACTGAATGTGTGGGACTGCAGCACGATGTTCTGTGTCACAGACATATTTTATGAAAAATCCTATTCCCAGGATTTTTCCCCTGAGAAGCTGAGGAGCCTCAGCAGAGAAATGTCAACAATAATTATCTGCTGCTGTGGAATGCAACAGGTTCTTGTTTAATTGGTTCATGTGGATTGTTTCTACTTGATGACCAATCATGGTCCAGCTGTGTGGACTCTCTGAGCAGTCACAGGATTTTGTTATTGATTCCTTTTCTATTCTTGCTAGCCTTCTGATGGATCTTTTCTCTCTATCCTTTTTAGTATAGCTTTAATATAGTATTTTAATATAATATATATCATAATATAATAAACCAGCCTTCTGAAACATGGAGTCAAGATTCCACGTCTCTCCCACGTCCTCGTCCCCCCGAGAACCCCTCGGGTCCACAGCAACAGTTCTGAAAGCTGTGACAGTGACATCTTACATCCCAAGTTTCTGTTCCCTTGCAGTGTTGGTGGCAGCACCCACCACAAGCTCACAGCTCTGGTACAAGCTGTCAGTGGGGCCCCCGTGACACTCCATGTCTGCTCTCATTTCCAAACACACCTGTCTCTGGGGTAGCTGAGACTGCCCAACGAGCCACTGGTTTCCAGATTGCCACCAGGCCCACCAGGGACTACCACCTGTCACACTGCCCAGCCATGGGACAGCCTGCCTGGCACTCACAAAGAATGGCAGCACACCAGGGCTGCTCCAGCCTGGCACCAGTCCCTGCCAGTCCCCTGTGCCCAGAGGCAGCTGGGCAAAGCTGCTGGCACAGACAGTGCTGAGCCACATTCCTGTTCTGCTCCCACCAGCCCTGCCCTTCCCACGGGACCCTTGGAGGATGATCTCTGGGACAGACTGAGCAGAGCTTGCCTGGCCTGCTGGCTCCAGAGGAGGTGCCAGGAGGTACCTGCAGGCCCTGTGCCAGAGAGAGGCAGTGTCCCAGTGCTGGGACCAGCCAGGCTGCAGGGGAAGGCAGGTGAGCCAGGTGACCAGCACTCCAATTTATCCTGGCCTGCAGCCTGCTCACTCTGCTCATCACAGAGGTTGTCCTCCTTCCCAAAGCACGACCTCTTCCACAGGAGAGCACATGCACCTCAGCAAGCAGCACTGGTTGAGAATCCACTGCTAGTCCAGCAGCACCTTGGGGTGCCCAGCGTGGGAAGCAATGTGAAGAAAAGCACTTGAAAAATGCCAACAGTGCATCTCTAGTCAGCACCAACAACCCTTGCTCCTCCTTTCCCAGCTTCCAGGCTCTTAGACAGCCCCCCAGCACTGCAGTGCCAGCTGCTCCTGAGCTCCAGTGAGGACAGTGGCCTCGGTCACCTGTGCCACACACACACTGCCAAGTCCTGCGCAGAGCCACAGGAACCCTGCAGCTGAAGATGGAAGCATTGGCTGCTCCTGACCAAAGCACTCATTTCAAAGGGGCTGAAACTGAGCAAAAAACATGAGAGGAGGCAGAGAAACCTGAGCTGGCTTTTGTAAGCCTGGGAGCAGAGCTATGGCTAATGCTGTTCAAGGGAGTTTGATGATCGTGCTGTGCTTGCAGGGGGATCCTTTCCTTCGTGCTGCACTCCACACGAGCCAAGCAGAGCTCACTTCTGGGAGCTGTGGGAGAGTAGGAGACTGACATCTGCTACCCAAAAGGGAAGGGATTCCCCCACCTCCCAGCCACACTCAGAAAGTGGATGGATGCTGACACTGCCTTCGGCACTGGAGCTGCAGTCTGCTGTGTGGGCAGATCCCACTTCAGCAGCACTCACGGTAGGATCACACAGAAATAAAAGGAAGTCTGAATGAATGAAGGGAGAATGTCACATCTAGGCACACAATCTGAAGTCCAACTCAATTTCTCCATGGGCTTTTAAATTAAATTCTTGCTTACTTCATATGCCTTTTCTTTAAGGCTGTGTCAGGGAGTTCTGAAAGATAGCTTTCATTAAATGTACTTAGCTCCTGAATCCTTTTTTTTCCAAAAACTTCTCTCTTCTACCATCCATTATTCCCATCTAGTAGTGTCTCATTATTTGTTCTGCAGTGCACAAGGCTGCTCTTTCTTTTCAAAATTATCCTCACTTGATTGCAGTGATCAAAACCGAAGGAATATAATGAGAATTTCTCTACTCAGTAAACAGACACAATCAGCAAGAGATGCCACAGGGGAGTGTTTTTGCCAGTTCTTCCAAACCATGTCCCTGAGAGGGGCAGGAGGCAAAAGGCACCTGAACCAAATCCTGAGCCCATCAGCTTGAAACCTTTTGCTGGGCTCTGTTAGCTCCTCAGCTGTTTTTCTCAAATAAGTCCAGTAGAGACCACCAAGAGGTATTTTCAGATAGTCAGGTATTTCAGGAAGTCTCATCCCCCAAAAAACCAAACCCAAACTTCAAAAAATAAACTCACCCCTTCAAGACCCTGAAAACAACTAAAGCAACCAACCACAAGACTTAAATTACTAAAAAACAATCCAAACAACCAAAACATTGTATGGTTTATACATATCTTTTGTATGTGCCTTCCAGAGTTTAATGCTTTGGGTTGTATCTTTTATCTCTTCCTCTTTATCCTGAAGAGGTTTTGTTTTCTATTGTGTGAGGTTGTGTGTTTTTAATTGGAGTCAAACTCCTCACAAAGCCCCACTCTTGGCAGCCAAATGCTCCCTATCATCAGGCCTGTGATGAAACCTCATGACTTATCAGGGCTGGGATCTGTGTACAGCAGCAGAGAGCAAGAATTTCCCCTCAGAGCTCAGCCCCAGCAGGGCTGTGACAAAGCCATCAGTCACACACATAAATAAAGCTGGACTGCTCTGTGTGCCTTGTGCTCTGCCAGCCTCCAGGCACGTGGATATTGCCACTTTATGTAAAACCCAACAACTTTTCATGGCTGCTTTTTACTCTGACAAGAAGGGCCTCCTTAACAAGGCACCTGCAGCAGAAATTTTGCCTAATAACAGTGTTGTCATATTAGGGAATGGCACTTCATGACCTCTCCAAAATAAAACATGTTCCAATTAAATATGAGGTGAGATCTTTTTTATATTACCTAAACCAGAAATCCAAACCAAAAGGGAAGAGAAAAAAAACCAATCAATTAGTTGAAGTGCATGCTTTAGATCGCATCCTTTGAAAAAATAAACCCTATCCATGGTTAACAATGCTAAACTGAACCAACAGGCAGAGAAAAGCTAAACACAACTCAAACAGGTGAGTTTGAGCAGTTAAAATCCACTAATTGGAGAGAGAGCAACCCAGGACACACTGAGTGAATGACTTGATGTGGAATGCACAGCTAACAGCACGGATGGGACCAGGGGAAACTGGGACCAGCAGCCCCTGAGGAGGAGCTGCGGGTTCCTCCCGTGCCTGGGACAGTTCTATGCCAGCACTGGTGTCCCAGGCATGTAGGTGATTAATTAGTCACCCCCCTTCCCCCTGCACTTCTGTTCTCATGGCACCTGTGTCTGAATGCATTTCTAGGTGGTGCAGAGAAGAACTTTTGCTTTAACCAAGGAGCCACCACACAGCTGAGCCCTCCCAGGCCCCTGGGGAGACCAGAAGGCAGAACTCCCTGTGGCTGGACATTCCCACAGGTAGTGAGTGTCTGTTTAGCTGATGTAGTGATGCATTTAAGTAGACACCTTAGGACACACACAAAAAGGTGCAAGTCAGAGCTCCAGGAAGGGGATTTCTACCTAATAGCTGCAAGTCACTTGAGATTTTCAAAACATAAATTAATCTGTGTAAAGACAGCAGGAGCTAAGTCTTAGCTATTTAATTATAAAACCTCCCCCTGCAGAGTTTTGTCTGTGCTACATTTCTGTAAGGAGAGTGAAGAGCATTTCTCCACCCCATAGCTCATTTCCAGTTAAATTCCATGTCAGCATGGGATGGGTTCAGAGAAGCAGTCCAGCAGGTGCAGATCGAGTGGCCATCCAGACCCCTCCACGTGATTAAGCATCAGCTGTCATCTTCAGGGCCTCTACATGATGACCCCAATCTAGTTCACAAACCAGGAGGAAAAGCACTGCCTGAAATTCAGCATCTTCCTGGAGCGCCCTGTGAGCAACCACACACTGGAACTCAGCTGCCTCTAGAGAAACCTCAGGCTGCTTACACAGCCACAGAGCTGAGAGAAAACACTCATGGCCTTGTAGGTAACCAAGACACAAATGGGCCCCCCCTCACTGCACTGCATCTGCCCCCATGGTCAGTGATGTACACACCAGGGTCCCATCAAATCCCCTTCTTCCTTCAATGACTCCAGGCAAATCCTTGAGGAAGAGCCTTGCCTGAAGACCCCCACGCTTTCATCCCAGCACCCTGTGTGCCTGTGCTGTTCCCCTGAGCATCCCCCAGCCTTCCTCCCTGCTGCTGGCAGGGACCAGCCCAGCCTCAGGGGGGCCAGCACCACCTATTTATTTTATTTCCTCACTGAGTAACAGGTGCAGCCATGACTGCAGGGTGCTTTGAGGGAAGACACGGCAGTGATGTTGACTCTGTAACAGGGATCAGACTCAGCTGGTGCAAGAACAACCCCAGAGAGCCAACAGCTCAGTGATCTTCCCTAAATTAACCAGGTGCAACCTCCATGTCACAATAGCCAGCAAGAGGTGGAGCGACCTACACCCACCCACGGTGTCTCCCCAGGCAGACATCTGACTACAAGCGTGTTCAAACACAGAGCCCAGACCTGCACAGCTCCCTGTAATCTTCCATTTCAAGCTGAGTATCAATGAGGCAGCAAATTTTATCAGGAGGAGATTATTTTCTTCTGATATCATCTATTCTGATACTGTAACGCAAGCAGTTCAAACACAACTTCAAACTCTGCAATCTCTACTCCAGAAGGCTGAGGGAAAACATCATTCACTGGGCTGGGCAGAGCTTATGCCTGTTCTGTTTGCAGAAGCTCCAACAGCTGAACTTTGAAAGCTATTGGACTGTGTAAAGAAAACAACAGAAGCACAGAGCTGAAGGGAGACACAGACAGGACCACAACACAGCTCCTTGTGCCCAGCATTTTCAAGCTGCAGTCCGTGTTACAGCACTGTTTACAGCTGGATTTGGTGAACAGAACAGGCATCCCAGGAGTCCTTCAAAGGTAAAAACTCACAGCTGGCTTCACCTCAATGAAGTGTAACAAGCCCTCAGAACAATATGAGTTTTACATATCATTAATGCTGCGTAATGAAAGCATCTCAGCAAATTGGCTGTGGGGTGGTGTAAAGTTTGGGAGCTGAATTTGGGAGTCAAGCACCCATTGTTTGTTCCTGAAGTTAAGGAGCTGTGGGCATTCAGCATCCCTTGGGATTGACTGTTAGGAACAGAGATTCTCCAAATGCACAGCAAAGACTGACATTGTTGAGGCCCCTGTTAAATTTCACTGGAGTAAATGGCTACATCTGTAGCTCATTAAAAATAAGAAATTTTAAAAAAAGCTTAACTAGCAGAACATACCCAAACCAGTATCATCCTGAAGTATCAGAGAAGACATTAAATGAGACATATGCTAAGTCATATTGCTTAACACGTGGTTGGAAGGTACTCAGAAACCACAGTGACAGCAATATCCAAACCTGAGAAGATCAAGAGACAGCTGAACGTCTCCAGGGAGCATTACAGCCTGTGCCCAACGTCAAAATAAATAAATAACATGTCAACTGACTACATGTTTCAGAAATGGAAGAGAAGATCAATTCTGCTTTCAAACAATAAAACTACAAAATCCCTTAATTCTGCACCCCATGCCTTAGGTAGTGACTTACTTATATAAATCACTGATTTTCTCACACTCTTTGCCCTCATAAACACCTGGGTTTGACCTCTTGATCCCTTGTGCTATTCAGGATTTCTGAAAGCCATAACCAATGGTTACAGTCAGGGCAGTGGCTGTCTCACAGGGGAGCTCAGTGCTAATGCCAGCTCCCAGGGTTTCACTCTGTCAATTTTCCATCCTCAGAAGGCAGGAGCTGCACTGGCAGCTCCTGTTCCAGCCCCTCCAGGCAGCAGCAAGAAGCCCAGAACAGCTGGGTCCAGGTGGCTGCTCCTCTTCCATGTCCAACCAGACTCCTGATTCAGTTTGTGAAAGAAAACCAACCAGACTTGCCAATTTGGCTTTATGTGAGCCTTGAACCAAACCTCACTCCCTGGGACCTCGCTTGCAGGGACTTGCAGCTCTTTGATGTGCACAAAGTCACCAGAGGGAAGGTAAAGACTGCTCTGCGATGAAATCTGCACCAGGTGTGACGTCAGCCCATTTCTGGCTACACAAGTCCAGGAGGAGGAACCTCAGAGGCAGGGAGATGGAGGGATGACACCATTGGGCTGCAAAAAAGCCCTAAAATAATTCCGCAAACACATCACAGAAGCTTGTATGAAAGGCAAGAAGAAGTAAATAAATAAAACCCACTGCACTGGTGTGGCATTTGCATTCTCTGGAAAAATCCCTTGGCCCAGGATTTTTCTCCTGGGAAGCTGAGGAGCCTCAGAGGAAAGGAAAACAATTCTTATCTCATTTGCTTCTCCTGTGTTGTGTTCATGTGGAATGTGTTTGGAGATTGTTCACCCACAGGTGATTGTTCCATTGGATTCTGCTGTGAGTTGTTTTCACTCTTTGGCCAATCAGGGCCAAGCTGTGTTGGGACTCTGGAGAGAGCCAGGAGTTTTCATTATTATCTTTTTAGCATTCAGTGAGTATCCTTTCTGTATTCTTTAGTATAGTATAGTATTCTTTAATATAATATAGTACCATAAAGTAATAAATTAGCTTTCTGAGAACATGGAGTCAGATTCATCATTCCTCCCTGCCATGGGGCTCCCTGTGAATACAATACACTGGCCATAAGAGTTTAATCACTTAATGACCGATTAGATACCCATGCACAACAACACAAAAGGCCATCATTTCTAAGGCATCTCAGGCCACATCACTGTGCAGAAAGCACAGTCAAATGTGGCAGCCAGATGGCAAATCAAAGTCTCAGGCTGATGAACAGCCCTGAGGTTAAACAGTGTCCAACAGAGCCAACATCCAACAGGGACAGACAGAGGAAAGAGCCAACAAAACCATCAGGACGTAGCAATCATCTGCTTTGTTAAAGAAGACTTGAAAAACACTTTAAAGAATTCTGGTTGCTTAAAAGGGAAAAAAATTATCATATAGAAGTCACAACACTGGCCCTAAGTGAAACACAACTAAATTCAGGAATACACTGTAGGGAGAGGTATCATTATCAGGCTGCTGGAAAATGACAAACTTCACAGCCACAGGTCCTCCTTACAGTCTGAAACTGAAGCCATAAATTAAGCTAAGTACAAATTAAGAATGCTACTTACTGGGATCTAGTTTAAGAGAAAAGTGCTTGTGGAACAGGAGAAGGAGGAGGGAGACCTACAATTAGTGCCTGTGCATCTGGGACGAAGGAGGGAACTGGGGAGTGTGTGGGGAAAATCCAATTGTGACATAACCCCATCATCTTCACTGCAATTAAAAATCAGAGACTTAGTGGAGTTCTAAATTTTCATTTACAGATTTGTTGATTGCTCTCCCATGAGTTTATTACTGAAAGGAGTAAGATGATGTGGATGTTTGGTGATAAATGTTCTCCCATTAGTAAATGGGTATTTCCATGCTCTACGATGACTTCAGAGCTCTTCAGTCGTTTGCTGGAGTCCACACCAATCTCTCAAAAGCATCTTGTACAAAATCAAAAATACATTGCATTACAGGACATATTAATTCAGTGACTTTGGTGGTTCTACTGAACTCAGGAAGTTTTGATAGTGATTTGCCAGCTGGTTCGAAATTTTAAATTTGCCATGATCTGCTCACACTCAAGCCTCTGTTGGTCTGCAGAAAAACTGCTTAAGGTAGTAACACTGAGGGTGAGGAGCAGGTGAGGAACTCCTGCTTTCTACGCAAGGAAAGGGCTAGGACCTAGCTTGTCTCAATTTACCAGCTCAGTCATTACCTCCCCAGCCAACCTAGCCCTGCTTATGGCCTTTGAGCACAAAGCCATAAGAGCACAAAGACTGCAAAGACCATAAAGCTGGGGGAAGAGATACCATAAAACTCCTAAGTCCAAAATAGGTGTCTCTGCATCATGGGAGAGCAATGCAAACAGAAACACTGCTCCAGACAAGTGAGACAGAGAGGGGTCTGTCCCCATGAGGCCACCACTGAAAGGCTGCTGCTTCTACAGAGCCCCTTCCCTGCCTTCTGCAGGCACCAGGGCAGATCCTAAGGGGAATTTGCAGAGGACACACAGATTTGCCTTCCAGAGGGAGTAAATGAGAATAGCAAGCTGGAGGCAGAGGTTAAAGAAGCATTTGTTAACAGCACTCTGTACAAATGGGAATTTTGCCTGTCCTGACACGCTGCATGGGAGCTCAGTACAGCTCACTGGCTGGGTGGGAGCTGCCAGGGCAGTGGCAGCTTGTTCCTCAGGCTCCTTGGGAAGCATCCTGAGCCCCATGAAGATGGATCCAAGAACAGGGCAGGTGCCTGAAGTGCCCTCTGCAGCACATCCTGGCCCTGATGCCTTACACTTCAGCAGACAGCCCTTACCAGGGCAAAGAGCAAGGCAGCAGCTGCTGCTCCTTGAGATGAAAACACTGACCAACACTTCCCAAACCACTGGGCTATTTCTGCTTCACAGCAGTGACTGACTGCAGGTTAGTTCCTACACATTATATGGGGGAAAAGGTTGTTCCACTCTCCAGTGTCAGATTCTTCATGTTAATTTGTGCTCCAGAGATGTATAGAAATGCTCTGCTGTACTGGGCACGTTACACCATCAGAGTCAATTTCTGAAGGCAGAAGCTGTTTTCAGGGCACTCCCCAAGAAAGGGGAGATAAAATGAGCAATCCCCATGTCTGCTGTGCAGCTGGGGGCACAGGCATTCCCCTGGCAGCTCCTGAACAAGCAGCTCTTTTGTCACAGCACTGTGACAAGGCCATGCAGTCCCTAAGGCAGGGGCTGCAGAGCTGCCAGCATCCAAACCAGCATCTCCACACAGCTCCAGGCAGGGACAGGAACTAATGCCACCAAAAATGCCAGAAAAATGCACAAAAACAAATGCCAGTTCCTGGGTGCTGCCTACACAACCAGGAGCTCAGCACTGCTCTCATCAGCAGCTGTGGGGCTCAGAGGACACGTTCAAGGTCACAAAACCGACCAAAAAAATTGCTAAGTTTCAAAATCCTACCCCTGGAAGTAAAGAGTATCAGGAGAGGGTGTGGGAAAAGGCAGGAGTGTCCCTTGCAGCAGCTTCCTGCAGCTAAATTATGTTAACAGAATGTGGGACTGCACTGCCAAGCTCCCTGAGTTGTCCTGTGGCTGCAGGAAGCATGAGCTGTCAAGGAAAGGACAGCAGCAGCAAGGGCTAGAAAGAGAAATGGAGAGTGATAAGAGAAGCTACCAGCAGCTCTAACAACTGCCTGAGGACACACTAGGAAATGTAATGTACTAAAAACCCACTTTTAAATAATGGTCTATTTAATTGATGCTAAATTACAGCTGAATGCCTGTAGAAGTACTTATGACATCTGCACTAATACCAATTCAGTTCATCAGGGTTAATATTATTCTAGTACACGCCAAAGAAATTAATAAGTATTGGTACTTTAAAGATTTTGAAGTCTTTTGTTTTGAGAATGGTTTAGCTTTCTTGTACCCCTTCTCCATCCTCTCAGTCCTCATGAAACCTTGCTTGCAAAACTTACTAAAAAAAGAGGTGTTTTCACAAATCCCATCCGCTTGGATGATGTTTTTATGCTACTTGTTACACCTGAAGACTGAAGGAACACTTCACCTCCTGCAACCACCAGAAGAAGGGATGGGCCTGGTACAAAAATAGAAAACATTCCCAAAAAGAAAACATGCCCAAAAAGGAAAAGGAGGCATGCACAATCACACCTCCCCACCACCCATAAACAAGAGCAAAACTTGAAATATCACCTGTTGGCCAAGCTATGATTACAGCAGTAAAACAAACCCCAAAGTTTCACTCTTCTGTTCACGTACAATTAGGGTTCCACACCTCCTTCCCACCCTGCTCCAGGGGCACAGAGGGCTGGGCTGGGAAGGACAGCAGCTCTGCCAGCCCTGCCCTGCTCGTGGTGAAAGCCCCACGTGCCCTCACAAAGCTCAGAGGCAGCAGAAGCAGCAGAGCAGCTGTGATGGCTCAGCCAAAGGAGCTCCTTCCCAGCCCTCCTGACCAAAGAGCCTTCCAGAGTGGCCAATAACCCGGCTCTGCTGGCCACATGCTGGGCTGCAGGTGTCAGCTCACTGGCTCTCTGCTCTTATCACTCTCAAGTGTTGTTTTTCAAGCAGTGACACACGAGGAGTCGCATCTGAAATCTCATTAAAATTTAACAGGATTTGGCGCCCGTAGCTTTGTGCTTCACGAGCGAAGTCTCCAGCTCAGCTAGTCAATGTTTTTATTTTCATATATCACATTGCTTCTCTCACGGTGCCACATGCTAGTAGAGTAATTCAGCAGCTGAAAACCAGCCTTTCATACCTTCCAGCCTTCATCATCCTTCACATTCTTTCTTTGGTTAACTGCTAAAGATGGCTTCTTTTCTCCATCCTGTGCGTTTATTTTTGTGTCAGGAACAGCCTATCCTCAGAGCCCACTTTCTCCTCCAGCAACTTCTCCAAAACAATACTGAGGAGCTCAGGAGGAAATGACAAACCATTATTGCATGCAAAGCCTTGACCTACACAAGAATATTTAGGGTCAATTTGGTGTTTCTTAAAACGACCCTGGTGAGGTGACTGTGTTGGCAGGAACATTTGGGATTGGACAGTATCAAACACCAAATGCTGTTGATCCTGACTCAGGGTTAGGTACTGAAAGAATCCCCTTCTCAGGGGTTCAGGGTTTGAGCCAGGAACACCTAAAGGGAACATAAGTATATAAAAGAAAAAAAAAATACTGGATATAAAAACCCCAACGAAACAGAAACAAAGTCCCATGCCAAGTATAAAAAACCCTCTCCATGTCCAAAACCATTCATTCCCACCTTGGATGTACTGTAGTGAGGGGTCCCTTCTGCCAGCCACCATGACATGGCAAGTACAGGCACAATTGTCAGAAAAGTGGAAAATGAGAAAATGCTGGGACATGTTCAGTGATGTCAAGACTGACATTTAAAGGCTATTTCATAGCCTGATACAATATAGAGATGATAATCTTCTTTAAAACTAAACCAGAGAAGTAAACCAAAAGTAACACTACAGCCATGGTAAGCCCTTTGATCGTCAGGGAACGTGGACCATCAGCTAAGATCTTGCTTTTTTACTGAGATCCAGCAGTCCAAATTCCAGCTGTTCCACCAGCTGCTAAAAACACCTGGAAAAGTCCCCCACACCCACCTATAATTCTCCTTCCACTGACATGTTATCTCCAATATAATTTTATTAGGAACACTCCTGTTTGCCCAATAAACAGCATGCCTGCTACTGTGGTGACAGAGACCAGAGGGAGATTTTAAAAGCAGGTGATAAATTATTCACCAAATAGATGTGGCATAAACATACCCAATGGCATGAGGCAGTGTGAAATTTTTGGAGTTTTACTGCAATGGGGCAACTCTAAGTCAGCAGTGACCATCCTGCTTGTGAGTAATGTGCTATTGTCAGCCATGGCAATAAAAGCCAAAAAATCCAGCACTTCTTAACACCCACAGTCATCACATCCCCCTTCTCCCCTGCCTCCTCCTGTAGGTAGGCTGATACATTTCACCATCCTGGAAAGGAGTGGCTAAAAACTCCTCAGGAGAAACTAATAAATAGAAGTGGGGCTGAAGGAGGCCTCAGATGAGACTGGCAGTGCAATGATCACACAAAGCATTAGGGATGGAAGGCAGGGACAGCCCCAAGAGCTCTGTTAACATTTAAGGCACTGCTGTAGACATGGGCCTTTGGCCACCAATCCAGCTGCCCCAATGAGCAACTCCAACAGTTCAAGTGAAAAATTTAGCTGCAATTGAAAAAATAATTTCTGTTTTAAAAAGTTATTAAATTCAGAAGCCTTGAACTCCAGTTCTTTGTGTAATGCTCTTCCAGTCAAATTTATACCCTAAACCATTACGACAAAACACATTTAATTAGGAACAAGAAGCACCAAAGCTTTCAAATTCTTTCCTCTGTCAGACCCTTTTGTTTTCTCTCTTGTGTGGAGATTATTACTTACCTGCTGACAAGCACTTCTGTGACATACATGCACAACCAAGCCCCTTCCATTTCACTTGGTGTCAGCAATGACTGCTAGCTGAACAACCCATTGAAAGCAGGATCCTAAAAGCCAGATATCAGCAGGCTGGGGCATTGCACCCTAAAAACTCTAAAAGCCACGTAGGTGTTGTGCTGGTGGGACCTGGGCTCAGCCATGCCACTGCCCTGTGAGTGACAATGGAAGTGTCTTCATGCCAGGAAAGGCTGGGGCAGCATCCAGCAGGGTCTGCTGTCCCACTGGCTGATGGAATCACGGTGGCATTCCATGTTCATTCACACATATCCCTGGTATTTTCCAGTCCTTTTGTTTCTCAGCAGGCCCAAAAGCTGAGTTTTGGGGCTAAATGCAGGGGATGTGCTGCTCAGGGATGGGGTTTAGTGGGAGGCTTGGCAGTGCTGGGTTGGTGGTTGGACTCGGTGATTTTAGAGGTCTTTTCCAAGCTAAATAAGTGCATGATTCCAATACAGAAAATGGAGTGTTAGGCAGACAGGAGTGTAAGCCCTGTCAGAGGATCTGTTCTGTGAGCTGCACACACATCAAAGGAAGGAAAAACAAACTCTCTTTCTAGTAAAATTCCAAGTTGATTAAGGACTTTAGGAGGCAAAGTATTAGAAAGGCCTCCCTTCCAAGATAAACATGTAAACATAGCAGGGCCTGAGAGATCCACTTGCCCCAAATATCTCTTTTCTGGCTGCCCCAAAGTGGCAGCAATGTCAGGGTGTTGGTGGGCTGTGGGACCCCAAAGCCCTGCACAGCATACTCTGCTCTTCTGAAGTCTGAAGCATTTGGATGAAAAGTTTAAAAACCTCAAAGACACAGTGGAATTGATTTGTGATTAAAGGAAGGATTAAATGCTGAATCTAGGGCAATCAATAGCCCTGCTAATGCCTAGTGCAAGATTTCCTGCTCCAGTCAAACCCCCTTTTCTTTGCTTTGAGACCATTGTCCTTATCAGTGGAAAGATGATCCTTTGAAGACAACGTCTGTCTTTGTTTGCCCACACACCCCATTCCTCAGCACTGCTGCACCACAGCACCCTGCTTGGGATGCCACTGCCACACAAACCCTGCAGGATGCTCAATTCCCTACTCCTCAATTCCCTATTCCTCAATTCCCTGTTCCTCAATTCACTATTCCCGTGCTCATCCCTCAACAGCCCTTCCCCCTAAAAACCAAACCTGCCCCCTCCCCGCAACATGTGCACCTCTGAGTGGCTCCAGACATCAATCTTTACAGTCTCTCACACACCCCAGCCCCAAAATGCCACCCCCAAAATCCCCACACACCCTTAAAAGCACCAAAGGCATAAATTTACTCTTAGAAGTGGGATGGGCTCCACTGGCCTGGGTTCGGCTTTTTTCTGTCTCCCAGGACTGGGCCCAATCTCTGCAGCATGTTTACAGACACTGATGTGGGATGTGGCTACCCCCACTATTAATTTTAACTTATCAGAATCCATAATAACAGCAATTAGTCCCCATTAAGCAAAGGATCTGCATGCTTACACTTCACAGCCACAGATTTTATTTCTTCTCTAGCAATTAAGTATTTTTATTAGCCAGATGGATCATGAAATTATTAGCAGAACTGGGATGTAGACTCCCTAAAAGCACCTTAAGTAATTAATACTGATTTATAAACATTCAGGATTAGAGAACAAATACTTAATTCTCCCCTAATCCCTCGGCCAGCTCTGCTTTGTGTTCAACATACAGGAATATAGATTAACCAGCATGAAGTTAATAGCATTTGAAGGACAGAGCTGATCAGTCATGCATGGCACCGTGATAGGCAATATGCTTCCACCACTGATTTACTGTAACCTGTGGGATTAGGACAAATTCAAGTGACTGTCACTTTCCTGTTCCATTTCCAGCTTTCCCCATAAACTGCCAGACACTGAGATTAAAGATATTGAACCTCTAAAGAGGATCAAACTGATTGGTCACCTTATAAACCTATAAAGCAGTGCACTACACTGGGATTAAGGGACAAAACTGCTATCACCTACCTACTGTTCCTATTGAGTTTCATGAGAACTGATTTCTGTTCCCAGTCCTGCTGATAACTCAGGGCAAGTCACATCTGGAGATTTCTGTGTCCCTTGTCATCCTCACCCCCTCCTCTGCTCAGCAGGTGAGGTCCCAGGTGCCTCCTTCACTGTGGCAGAGCCTCCCACAGCACCACCCACAACTCCCAAGTGCTGCTGTCATACAAACAATTAATAATAATACACACCAACATCTGGTACTGTTCACCTCCATTTCAAGCTATGTGTCAGCACAAAGTGCACTGCTTTGGGTGTTAGGAGGAAATAAGGGCAATTTTCTGAAAATCTCCTAGGTGTAACTCATTGAGCCAAAAGATGTTTCTCTTCTCTCCTAGCTCCAGTTAGACAACAGCTTTAAAACCAAAATATTTTCAATTTAAAAAAAAAATCCAGTGCTGAAGTGAATAAAATGGTGTAATTGAGAAGAAGAAGAGTCTCTAAAGCCTGATTTCAGGCAAACACCAAAACTGCCACCCCACTGCATTATCACACAGGCACAAACACAGCTAAAGCCAGCCTGGCAAACCCAGCAGAACACAGGGTGCTCCAGTCTGCTCAGGCAGGATTTCACTCACATGCCACATCCAGTTGCAAACAAGCAGGAAGGGAGAGGAGGAAGAGATACACAAAAATAAGATTCCCACTGCACATTTAGCTATGGGTCACCCCATTTCACCTAGGCATTGGATGGAGCAGAGAGTTTTGGGAGGGGAAAAGACCAAATGAAGTACTGTTGTTCCTCTGCAGGGAGCAGCTGTGCACCTGCATCAGCCAAGAGTCAGCACTTCATTCAGCACAATCATCAGCTCAGGTGTTCTACAGCAGCACCTCTGCCACAGCACCAACACCAAGGTCTCCTGCACAGACTCTTTTCCCTTAAGAAGTCCACTCTGCCCTCAGGTGAGCTAATACACATCAGGATCACTTGCCACAGCATCTTTCCCAAAATAATCAGATCCTGCACTTATGTAGCACTTCAGGTCTCAAAAAACATCTTGGTGTTTTATGAATTTAAGAAGATAAAGCACACATTCTCTTTCCAGGTCACTTCACCCAACACTGAGGTGTGGGCTGCTCAGGGATGAAATGCTGCAGCTGCTGCACTTTAATAGTTCACTACAAGTTTTATAGCAGCAAGAAAATACCATCCTATGCACTAGAAACTGCATTTTAATACTTGAAATTGGGAGTTAGCCATGCATAAGGGAAAGGAAAAAAAAGCAACCACCACAACTCGCTTGGTTTGTGCCTGACACCTGGGGTTTTTATTCATTGCTGCCCAACTCGTGGATGGAAGAGAGAGGGAAGTGGTTTGTTTTATCCTCCCTGACAGATCTGAATTTGATCTCTGGAATTATTGTGTGTGTGCTTCTATCACAGCTGTGTCCAGCCAACTAATGACCAGCAGTGAGACCACCCTGAAACAGAGGTGCCCTCTGAAAGGCCACCAGCTCTTCTCCACCCACATCACACAGCTTCAGCAACGCAGAAAAGCAGAAGTATCAGAGCACAATTCTGGATTTTACAGTATTTTCTCCCCCAGTGATGTGCCATCAGTGCCAGCTGACAAATCAGCTCCTGGGCACATGCAGGAAGCTCCTGTTTGCTCAGTGGAAGTTGGGTCACTGTTCTCAATGCAAAGCACGTTTCTTCCTCTCCCAGTTCAAGTCTCACCACTCCCTGTGCTGTCCCCTCAGATTATTTTAACATTATTCATAACACTGCATCCCCCCTCGCCTACCTCTGCTGTCTGGAACAGCCCTCTTATCTGTCAGCCACGTCAATCCTCCAACTGCTTCCAAACTTTCTTCAAAAAACCTCTCTCCTGTCACTTCTCAGCTCTCTTGGTTTCTTTCCTCCTCTGTGATTTTTATGTGGTCATTCATCTTAATGGAAATTTCTCCCAGAAAGCTGGGTATGTGCCACCAGTTACCTTTTTCACATGTTTTTTAGCCACTTGATCCAATGAATAAAGTTGCATATAAAATAAAACTATTTTATTTATGAGCTGCAAGCACTAATTCCCAACATTTGTTCCAAGAATTCAAAGTAAAATACCTCTCTCCTGCTTTGTGTGGCTGCCATGAATGCCACTGGATATAACATACAGCCAGTGAGGAGAGATTGCTCTTGGGTGAAAAGAAAGAGTTCATTTGGGCCGATATTTTAAAACAAGACAGTCTGTTTAACTCCAAGTCTGTTCAGTGGCTCGAGCCACCTCAGAGTATTTGGCAAAAGGAGTCTCCTGTGCAGCCTCAGCAATTTGGGACTGGATGTTGCAGCTGCACTTCTCTCTCACAGTGAATAAGTTACTTTCTGGAAGATGGAATAAGGTCCTCAGAGGGCAGACTGGAGGTAATTAACAAGAACACTTTTTATATGCTGCTTCACAGAGCCCCTGGACAAACACCTCAAGGAGTCTTCTCCAAACCAAGGGGGTTTAGATTGCCCCGTGTGGGTAGAAATGCAGCAATTTCAGGATTACAAAAGCCAATATGCCTGGGAGTCCAAATTTATACTTACACTGACATTACTGTGCAAGCCACATTACACAACGTACACGGGAACCTAATGAGAAGAGATTTCCTTGCTCATTCTCACAGGTAAGAAATAAGTCCAAGTGAAAGCACTGCACATTAAATACAAGCTGAAGACACATTACTTGCATAAATATTTACCCTGGCTCTCTTAGGAGGCTAATCTCCTTACATAAGTGATGCAGACAGACCAGAACTTGGAGAGCAAGAACAAACACAGGCTGGCCTCTGTAAAATACCTGAAGCTGGCCTTGGGAATACCTCTCTGTGCAGTGTATGCCATTTTGCAGGAACTGCATTAAGGCCCATGAGCTCCAGATCAGCTTTCCAAAGTCCCAGTCTGACTGCCTGAAGTTTTAACTTCTCTGATAAGGCAGAAACTCCACATGCAAAAGGATATTTTGGGCACCCAGTTCCAGCATTACTGCAAAGTGAAATGAGCTAATACTTTCTCAGTATTTCAAGTATTGCCCATACAGGGCGTATCATCATTTGGTCAAACTCTGAAAATCTCCAAAGCTAAACCTGTGTACATGGAAGGGGCAGATAAATCACTTATATATCAGCTCTCTTCAACTCCCAAGCCCCCTGAAGAAGCCTGGAAACACTTGGAGAAGCTTATCATTCACCCATTTGCTTCCATATTCACCCCAGGTATTTGACACAAAGGCCTTACAGGCTTGGAATTTCCCTCTAAGCAGGAGCCCATAAAGCTGAGAAGGGCAGGGGGATCCCTGTGCAGAGCCAGGGCCTCCCCTCTGCAGGGGAGTGACTTTGCTGGAGGTGGCCATGAAGACAGTGATGAGCAGGGGGCCCAGCAGGGCAGGCAGGGTGGGATGTCCATGCAGGGCATCTCCACACACCCACACCAGCCTCCTGCTGCAGCCCCTGGAGCCAAAGTCGTGTGTTGGCTGCACAATTTCATACTGGTCGTGAGCTTGATGAGTGATATTTGCTGCAAAGCACCTTGTTATGTTCTAATGAGGGATGCCAGGAAAAATTAATTATAGGGAAGTAATGCTGCCTTCTAAAGTGAAAAAACCTGGAAAGCATCCAGGGAGATCTATGCAAATTGTACACTTTAACCACAGGATTTCTGCAAGAGTTTTCTATTAACCATCAGTCACCAGCTGTAAATCTACTCTGCCTTCATTAGAAACCAGAAACAGGAACAACTGTAGTGGTCTTCCACACTAAATGTATTACACCCTTATGCTGCAATTTACCTTTCTCTAAATAATGCTATTTTCCCTTATGCTTAATATAAAGAATACTGCAAAGACAGCAGTACAGTTAATTATTTGCAAGGGAATGGAAAGGTGAAAGGCAAACACTATATAAACTGTTATTATTTATAGACCACAATGCTGTGCTTCCTGCAGTGGAAAAGCAGAAGACACTGCCTCTTCCCCAGAGAGATTTCATTGTAAGTGAAGCAGAAACAATACTGAACAGTCACAAACAGTACATGGAAGAACACATTTTGAGCTGCCCTTATTTCTACACAGTTATGTACAGTGATTATGTCGAGACTTATAACCCCTCATACTTTGTGTCTGTGTCCAGTGTTTTAAAGTTCAGTGCCTCCTAGGAGAAGTGCATTTTAAAAGGAAGGTTTTATGCAACTCAGTAGAGTCACCCTGAATTTAACTTGAGGCTGTTTTTCAGGTGAAGGAGGCACTGAGTAAAGCCCAACACACAATGTAAGAACTCTTTCAAAATCCCCACTTACAAAAACAAGGAAGGTGTGCACAAAGATCCAAGAGTATTATGAGCCTACAGGATTAATGCCTTAAATATCTGCCAATTCAGGGCAGACTTTAACAGCCATGCACTAACCAGGGCCAGGAGCATCTGTGCAGAAAAACAAGCACTTTGCAGTTTCTCCAGTCCTGACTGTTCACATACAGAGTAGAAGAGATAATTCAATAACTAATGCTCTGAGACCAGGGTTTGCTTAGGTGTCTTTGGCACTTGGGTGCCAAAATCCCAGCCAGGTTCAGTGGTTAAAACCTGGGGGGTGGCAGTGTGGAACCACAAGGGTTTGTGGGGCTACTTCTCCAAGGGCACAGGGCACCTTCAAGACCAACAGTGAGCAGCTGCACCAGACAGCTGCAAGAGAAGTATCTCTACAGCACACACATCTCCTCTGCTTTTGTCTTCAGAGCAACTTCAAATTATTTACTCCACTATAAAATGCAAAAGAAGCCATCTCCCACAGCTTTGTTGCACAGTCCTGTTGAGATAAAGGGTTTTAAACAAGTTTTTTTGATATTTTGCTGGGATGTTCAAGCCTAAGGTTAAAACCCACTGTAGTAGGTGCTAATGTAGTTTCATTAGCAATCAAAGGCACTCAAAAAGAGACCTAAAGACTAAAAAGAAACCTCATGAGCAGTAACCCACAAATGGTCCAGGACAAAGGACATAGTACAAGAAGTACAGTTTGTATCTGAGGTCCTTACTTACAATGACTTAGCTACCTCCTCCAAAAGCCAAAGCAATTCTACAAATGCAAAAAGGTAAAAATAACATCCTCCTCTGAGTATCATTGCTGAAGTACTGGACTGTTGCCACTTTCTTCAGTAGCTGAAAGAGAAAGGCAGATTCACTGTCCTTTTCTCTTTTGTTGGTACAGAACATTCACATCCAAAATTACCAGAATACCTCTGGAAAATCTCCAAACCTGAGCAGCTTAAAACAAAAAATAACGGGCAAACCTTGTGCAACATTCCCAAAAGCTGGGATTCTAAAGGCTGTGTGGGGTTGCAAGGCTCTGTTGCCCAGAAGATAAATGGGATTAGCATGAGCAACAAAACAACATCAGCCTGGTGAAGCTCCATCTGCACACCGCTGCATGGGGCACGTTTGAAGGATGGCCCAATGCTTCCCCACTGAAGGTGAATATCACAAGCAATGCTGCAGCTTTCCTAAGGCACAGCAGCAGGCTGTTCCTGGTGGCCTGGGGGGACATCCTCTCCTTCCTCCCAGCAGTCCAGCTCGCAGCCCTGGGCTGTGTGTGCTGTGTAACCCCTCCTAGACCAGGAGCAGAGCACTGACCAGAGAAATCTGGTTTATTGTTAGCCCTGGTCTAAGCCCTGAAGGCTCCAGTGAAATCCCAAACCCCACTGCAGCTGATGCCTTGGAATGGCTACCTAGAACAGAGGCTAGACAGAGTTAAAGAAGGTATTTATTAAAGGACTTCAATAGGTACACCTTGGGCAGGGCAAAAGCCTTGCAGAGGCTACACCCAAGGGGTTACACAGCACACACAGCCCAGGGCTGCGAGCTGGACTGCTGGGAGGAAGGAGAGGATGTCCCCCCAGGCCACCAGGAACAGCCTGCTGCTGTGCCTTAGGAAAGCTGCAGCATTGCTTGTGATATTCACCTTCAGTGGGGAAACATTGGGTCATCCTTCAAATGGACCCCATTTGTACACCATCCTTCAAATGTACCCGATCCTTGAATGGACCCCATTTGTACCCCATCCTTCAAATGTACCCCATCCTTCAAATGTACCCCATTTGTACCCCATCCTTCAAATGTACCCCATCCTTCAAATGTACCCCATTTGTACCCCATCCTTCAAATGTACCCCATCCTTCAAATGTACCCCATTTGTACCCCATCCTTCAAATGTACCCCATCCTTCAAATGTACCCCATTTGTACCCCATCCTTCAAATGTACCCCATCCTTCAAATGTACCCCATTTGTACCCCATCCTTCAAATGTACCCCATCCTTCAAATGTACCCCATTTGTACCCCATCCTTCAAATGTACCCCATCCTTCAAATGTACCCCATTTGTACCCCATCCTTCAAATGTACCCCATCCTTCAAATGGACCCCATCCTTCAAATGTACCCCATGTGTACCCCATCCTTCAAATGTACCCCATTTGTACCCCATCCTTCAAATGTCCCCCATCCTTCAAATGTACCCCATCCTTCAAATGGACCCCATTTGTACTCCATCCTTCAAATGTACCCCATCCTTCAAATGTACCCCATCCTTCAAATATACTCCATCCTTCAAATGTACCCCATCCTTCAAATGTACTCCACCCTTGAAATGTGTACCCCATCCTTCAAATGTACCCCATTTGTACCCCATCCTTCAAATGTCCCCCATCCTTCAAATGTACCCCATCCTTCAAATGTACCCCATTTGTACCCCATCCTTCAAATGTACCCCATCCTTCAAATGTACTCCATCCTTGAAATGTGTCCCCCATCCTTCAAATGGACCCCATTTGTACTCCATCCTTCAAATGTACCCCATCCTTCAAATGTCCCCCATTTGTACCCCATCCTTCAAATGTACCCCATTTGTACCCCATCCTTCAAACGCGCCCCATGCAGCAGTGTGCAGATGGAGCTTCACCAGGCTGATGCTGCATATCAGGGGTTAATTGTCCAATTACAGCTTCAGACAATGAAGGCATTTACCTCAATTTTGCTTCCCCCCGTTCACTTTTGTTTGCACTTTTTGGGGCCTGAGGCTGTGGGGTGTCCTTGGTTCTCAGGCCTGGAAGGATTGTTTTGTGTGACCAAAATGGGAACGAACAAACAAACAAACAAACTAACTAACTAACTAACTAACTCTCTGTATGGAGCATGGAGTTATGCACTAATGCAGTGCAGGATCTGATGACTCTAAAAGCTGAAATCCTAAGGCATCCCAGCCATGCCAGGGTGCCCAGGGCAGCGGTGGCTCCCTGCCCCAAGGACGCTGCTGGTGCCAGCCCAGCTCTGCTGCGCTCTGTGATTCACACACCTGGGCACGGCTTCAAAAGCTGCAGCAGCAATGAGTCACGACACCACTTACTCATAGCTTGCTGTAATGTTTAGGGAAGTGATCACAAGTATTTATACATCCAATATACAGAAACTGCCACCTCCTCCACACTGGGCTAAAGCTACAGCTGCTACTTGCCTCAAGCAGACAAAATATAAAAAGATTGGAAGGCTGAACAGAGGCAGAGGGAGTGACCAAAGAACACAATCATGCTCCTGTGTGCCTGGACCATCCTTGGGTACTGCAAAAGGTAGAGGGATTTAAAACAGCAAGAAAAGAGAAAAAAGGAAAACCCTAAATTCTCTACTCATATTTTCAGCTCTGGGTTAACTTCTGCAGTCAGAACACTTTCATAGGATTTATGAGGAATCACTCTGTACCTTGGCCAAATACATCTAAAACCAGATCTTTAAAAACAAAGAGACTGAAAATAAACACCAGTGGTTTTTATAACCTCCCTATGTGCTACTGAATTTGAGATAAGGGCAACCCCACGGAAGCACGTGGGATTGCCAGGGTGAGAGAGCTCAGGATGATGTGAGACAGAGTAAAGAGTAAGTGGATAAAACACGTCCCCCCAGACCTGACCTACAATTCATCTCTAGTAAGTACTTTTTGTTTCTATCCTCAACACTTGCATCATGCCACTGACTTGCCTTTGTTTAACTGAATGTTTGAAGGCTCACTCTCCCCAGCTATCCCATGTTCATCTTTTCCCAAGCATGAGGATGTAAATCAGCACCAAACAAAAACAAGCAGAACACCAACCAACCAAAAATTGCTGTGCAAACAGAAATGTTGAAGTTGTTGAAGGCTGTGAAGAACCAGCCTTTTATTTTCCTTCTCTTTCCTGTCATTCATGGTCCCACCTGTTGGTTAAACCCCACAATGGCTCCCCTCTAAAGCATCTTGTTTCCTCATCTGCATGGATTTCAGTCAAAAAGCAGACAGATAAAAATGCCACACCAAACAAATTCACCAGCTCTGCTGCCGCCTCTTGCAGAGAGCTTTCAGCTAACCAAAGTTTAAATTAACTTTCTGAGAGGGCACAAAAGCCAGACCTCATGTAATTACATACTCATCTCTCCCTTGGGCTCAATATTTATTTATTTTAGGATGTCTAACAGCTCTCTTGGGCTTCCTCTGCAGCTCTGGAAAAATGATTACTTAGTCCTTGAACCTACAAACTGTATTCTGTGTAAATTTTACATCCAGAGCTATGCTGGGTGATTAAAAAAGGCAGAGTTTATCAAACTTTCTGAAAGCTTGATTTGCTTCATGGCTCACCTGTCTTCATAAAACCTACTGCAGGCTGAAACAATGGGTAAAATTTCACAATCAGCATTTGGGTAAGAAAAAGAAGGTGTATGCAACCACTTTATTGATTTTTATCTTGTTTTCCTTCACAATAATTGGCAAGGGTTTTTTGATTGTTGGTTGTTTTTTTTTTTTAAGCCCACTTTATGAGGTTATTAATAAAAGTTCACAGCCCACTGTACTTTAAATCTTTTTTTAGCTCTCAAAGGGGAAACAATCCACAGTCTGAGATGAAAACAATCTTTCTGGCCTTAAAAATCTATTAGCACTTACATTGACACTTCAATTCACTCAGGAGTCATTCCCCTGCAGCACCCAACATTTGATTCCTGTGAGCTTCAGAGCTTCCCCCAGCTCTAAAGGAGAGCTTTAATTATCAGAAGGATTTTCCAAGCTGTGGATTTTGTACCATTAGAGGTCCATGTGCAAAGGCAGATGTTTTCCCACCAAGGTGCTGCCCTGGAGGTCCATTTGAAACACATTACAGTGAATATATGAACGCACGGAAACACACAGCTTTGTGTTTGTTTGTTTTAAAAAAAATGATATTTCATAACATGCTGCCTCAACAGCTGGAACAAGCTCAAGGACTGGGCTCCTCCAAAGGGGATATCCCATTAAGATACATGACAAATTGAGCATTTGTGTTGATATAAGATCTGCTTTTCTCACGCTCTAGGAAAATGTGGTGTATTATCTCTTTGTCTGGAGTCTGAGGGTAACTGAACTGGGGATTATGTGAGGCTGACAAGGACCTTTGTCCCCCTCCTTTCTCTACAGGCTGCACATGCAGTTTTTACCAGCCTTCCCAACACTTCACTGCAGACAGAGCAGCAAGCCTTGGACAAAGCCACCTTTCCTGGAGAAGCAGAGACACATAATTTGTTTTTCATTCAGGCAGTGGGTCTCCAGGAGGCTTCAGACTACAGCTTTAATGTGTGCCTGCTCCATACAGTGTCAGTGGGAAATTCAACCATTTTCCCTTCCAGCCTGCCAGCCTGACTCCCCTCCTGTCCTCACACCAGCCATGCCAAGGCACCAGAGACACAACCAGATTCTGATCATCTGCCAGTGAAAAGTCATTTTATCTATTCATGGTCTGCACTAAGGACTTAAAAAAAAAAAAAAAAAAAAAAAAATCATGCTAAGCCATGAAAGAGCTGGTTCTCAATTAATATGAATTGACACCCATAACTGTATGATCTCTGTTTTTTAACGTTGTGGTATGTTAGTCTGTAGCTCAGGTTTTATCCATTCAGGCTCTTTACTGCACCCCTAACATTGTGGCCCCTCTGGCCCAGTCAGCCTCTCCTGGATCACCAGCCTGGGAACAGCTGGATTCACTCAGCAAACTTTTGCTCTCCGGTGTAGGGTGACATGGCCAGCAGGAACCATGCTGCCAGCCTCAGGAAAACAGGTTTAAAAGCAAGCCTAAAGCTGCAGTGGAGGAGGAGAGGAAGGGAGAGAGGAATCACATTTTTGTCTATATCACAAATTTAGTTTCACTTTGTTCTTAGCCTGGCTGAATCAATCACTGTTCCCTGACCATCCTGTGTCGCTCTTAAAATACAGTAAAGAGTGAAACCATATTAATGAAAATCAAGGAAAATAGGAAATGTAATTCTGAATACTGAGTTCTCAGAGCAACCTTGAGCAAATCATTCTACTTCACAGCAACTTCATTTCCCCAACCACAAAACAGAAGAGCAAATGCTGTGCTGTTACTTTATTTGAGCGGCTGCTCTGAAGTCTCTTAGGATATGCTTCGCAGATGGAGAAGTTGATGAGGAGATATATATAAAATATATATATATATCTATATATGCATATATGAAACATTCATATGCCCCAGCATGCTGAGCTTCCAACATGGCAAAGCAGCAATGGCAATGAGAAAGTGGAAAATATCATTTAACTCATGATGGCACCTTTCAAAAGTATAACAGCATGAGTTCCTTCCTTCCACAGGTGCAACTGCCTGGGTAAGTGAGGTGGGATCTCATTTTACCACCTATGAACAGCTCATCCTTCTAGCTGGTCACTAGCAACACACTTTTCTATGTTTCAGGATCTGGACAAACAGGAGAAAATAAATTATCTTATCAAAGGAGAAGACTGCAGATATTGTTTTATGACCTGTGGGAACAGAGGTCCTAACAAGTCTGCAAAACATTGCATAAATGTCTCCAGATAAAATTGTTAGCTCTGGATGGCGCCCATCTCCTAAATGCTTAATTGTGAAATTATTTCCCAGAAGAGCTGTTTGTGTTTTGCTAAACCATTAAAGCCAGGCAGCCCAGATCCATGCAAAGCCCCCAGCAAGGAAATACTTAAAGTATGGGAATGTCTTAGGCCAGCCAGAGAATTGGGACTGCTAACAGAAATCAACAAGTTCAGACTTAAAAATGAAGAAGGTGATACTTCAGGACTGCTTTATAAGGCAGACATAAAAGAGATGATAACTATTTAAAATACTTCATAAAAGTACTGGAACTAAGCATCTCCTAGAGCAGAGCCCTGACAAATCACCCAGCCACCTACATGCATTTATGGTTGTGGCTGTCCAGGGATCACTTAGAACTAAATTAGCAACGGAAGTCATTACCCAAGGAATAATTCCAAGAAACTGGAGTGTCAAAAGCAGAAAGTGAATGAAGAAATTGAAATTGCAGGCAATGGGGCAAAATGACAGCATACCAGACAGACTATTTCCTCAATGAAAGAAATGTGAATTATAAAAAAGTCAGGCAGTCAGCATGTGTCAGAAGTGCCCTGAGGAGCCTATCCTTATTTCCCCCTTTTGGCTGCAGAAGGCCATGTAATGCTTTCCATTTAAGTGAGAAGGCACATGATGAGGTTCCTTAAAAGCCATGAACACGAGGATTGCTTCTGCCAGGTGTAATTGCAGTGCCCTGGCCCCGTCAGGCTGTGGGCAGCCAGCACCCACCACACAGAAAGCTGAGCTTCTCTGCAACAAATTTATCTCTGAGAGGGAATGAAATTCAAGGAGACTTGAAATTGAAGCAGAGCACAGAAACCACGTTGCTATTTCCTGTGCCCTGCTTGACAAAATGGGACCTGATATTTGAGATGGGCAGACCCCTTCATCTCATTACTCTGACAGGATGAGAGAATTTGTGCAGGAAATCATGTGCTATGTTTCTCCATCCTGGTGAAGTACAGAAAAGGTGCTTGGAACTCCCAACATGTTCTTCATTGCACAGCCCTGAAGAGAAAAAGTCCAAAAGTGCTGTTAAACCCTTAGATACCTGAAGCCACAGACCCCTTAAGGCATGGAGAGCATCCTGGGGCAAATGACCACAACATTCTCACCCTTGTCCTCCTCCCTTCCTCTAACATCTGCACTTGGACTGCCAAGCCACACAGATGTTTGCTCTGATGGGTTATCTCCTCTTTTCAGCTCTCCTCCTCCCCTCATGGATGGCTGGCTCTGGAGATGCACCATGAAGGTGGCACCAAGCCCAACTTCAACCCAATTTTCAGCCTGCTGCCCCTGGAGTGGAGCAGGTGTGTGCTGTAGGGCCAGGCAGTGCAGGAAGGACATGCAGGACTATCAGCAGCACTGATGGGGCTCTCCCAAGACAAGAGAAATTCCTGTCCATGGCTCCATCCCATCCAGGAGAGGAGCAGCTGCCAAGTGCTGCAAACCACCAAGGCTGATCAAATGGGGGCCATACTGGCAGACAAACAGGGGGGCATACTGGTAGACATGTGCACCAAATTGGGACAACTTTTTTTCCCTGTGTCACTGAGCAGGGCAGAGGAAATGCACTCCGGATACACACACACACGCAAACCACAGCCAGCTTGCTCTGGGGGAGCTCAGTCCTAATCACAACCAGCTCTCTGCTGCTGCAAGCCCCTGCTCTGTGCTTTTTAGCCTCTCACAGCACAGACCCAAAGGCACAGGCTCTCTCTTCTCCATTCAGCAAGGCAGTGTCCCTGGCAGGGTGGTGTGTGAGGAGCAGCTTTCATTTGGTCAGGATTTTACACTCCTTCCCTTTCTGGCTGAGAGGAGAATGGATTGAGAGCAGCCCTGAGGAGAGGACTTGGGGGTGTCAGTGGATGAGAAAGAGAGCAGCCAGTGGGCTGCAAGGGGAATGGACTCTGGTATCTGCTGGGCTGGAGCTGCAAAAGCACTTGTTCCCAGCCCAGGGGTTTAGCTTTAAGAGAAGCTTTAATGGAAGCAGTTCAGTCAACACAGGTGGCTTTGAAAATCCTACTCTTAAAATCCTTTGTGTGTCAGCAGCAGCTCCATGGCCAGCTGAGAAGCCCTGAGGCTCCAGCCAAGCAGCTTCTCCCCATTTGTTGTGAGCACTGAGGCTCCTGGCTGGCCTGAGCCTTGCTGGCTGATGGAGGATGGAACAGCAGCATGAAGACTGAGGTTGTGCTCTGCTCGGGGAAGTCAGAACCCCCTGGCTGCATCTCTGTAGCAGAGATTTCCAGCCCCAGAGCCACTAGTGCATATCCTTTCCTCATGAGTAAGCTCAATAAAGCTCAGCACCCCGACCCCTGTGTGTGACAAGTCTGATTTTCACCTTGTCAATCCTGAGGAAAGGTCTTCACAGACTGTGCCTGCACACCACGGGCAGCCCTGGTGGGCCTTATCAAACACTGCTGAAAGGAGAGGAGCCCAGACAGATGGCTGGCTTGGAAAGCCCTGTAACCTGTGATCTGGACATGCAGGAAGCAGCTCCAATTTGTCTTGACTTCTGGTTCCTTTGCAAGAGGCTGGTGTTTACATAAACAAAGTGAAAGCAGAGGCTGCAGTGGTGACAGACAAGCCCTGAGAGCTTCAGCAGAGGGTAGGACCTAGGACAGGTGGCATCCCAGCAGCATTTTGTAAAAGGTACTGTTGTTAACTCTCAGGCTGGACAAGGTAGAGAGCTCTCCTTCGTGAATTATACATAAGCCCTCTGATGCACCAAGTGCCAGATACCCTGATGCTCTGTAAATGCAAGGGAGGAGGGAGAAAAACCATGCACACACCTCATTTCCCAATCTGGTGTGAGTTTGTAATGAAAAACTTTCAGAGGCCGAGGGACACACTTCCAAAAGTAGCCCCATGAGGCTGCAGACAAGCAGTTAGATCTTCAAAGAGAGAGCTAACCCTCCAATTCAGGCACATAATGAAGTGGACAGATTAAAACAAAAACAAAGCAAAACCCATGCTGAGCCAAGAGCAGCTGAGAAGGACAGCCGAGAGAGAAACGTGGCCACTGGGGAGGGCTGCAGCCTGGCACAGCCCCCTTCCTCCTGCCAGCTGCTCTGCAAAACCTGGCCAAGGAACCAAGCAGGGAGAAGGCAGAGCATGCAAACCACCAGAAAATGTTATCTCCATCAGGGGGTGACACAGGCTTCACAAAGCATCCCCCAGCTGGTAAAAAAGATAAAGGGTTCTGTGGGATTTGGTGACTCGAGTGCTTGCATTACTGCAGACAAACACTTCTGGCTTTTGCAGATGTCTGAAGGACTGTCAGGCAGCTGTGCAAAAGGAAGATGAGGAAATTGCCCATAAGAAAATGGTTAATTCAGACCAAAAAGGCAAGAGCAAAAGAGCTTGGCAGATCTTCTGAGGGCAAAGTTACAAACCCCCCTTACTGAAAGTCTGGATCTGGGAAACTCAATCTGATGGAGTTAAAAGACACTATTTTGGCCTGTCAGAGCCCTGAACCAGCCAAGTTCAGGCCAGCTGCTGCTGTTCACAGCTACAGTGGCACCTCTGAGCAGTGAACCAGAGAAACTCAGCTTTCCCAGCACATCAGGGACCTCTGAGCAACACCAGATAACTCTACACCATCAGCTAAAAAGAAAAAATCATATTTATTTGGGAATAGTTACATATTGGAAAAATACTGTTTTTCAATATAAATTATGACAGTGTTGTAGGAGGAGAAGGCAAGGCATTTTTAAATAGTTTCACCTTGTTGGCAGAAGGTGATGGTGCCTTCCTTCTTTTGTGTGTCCCACCAGTGCTTTGCACTACCATGTCAGAGTTGGCTGCACAAGTGAGAAAAAATTCTTAAGGAGGTATCCAGGTTTTCTCCTAGCAGTTTTAACAGCTGGTTTCCTTTTGCCAGTGCTGTGCTTGGCCCTCTTGTGCTCCTCTCCAAGATGCTTCTGACAGTTCTCATTACCAGGACCTGGCAGACAGGGCCACTTCTGAGGGACAGAGGTCTGCAAACAGATGGCAATTTCACTGAGGTTCACAGAGCCCAGGGATTCCTGAATTCTCCTGCTCCCACAGGACCAAAGCTCCAGTGCAGGTGGCCTCTCCTGACCTGACAGGTTTCCTGGGTGGATTACAGTGAGGAGCCAAGGGCTGGAGCAGGTGGAAGCACCAGGAGATGCCCAGGGATGCCCCTGGTGTGCAGGGTCAGGGGCTGCCAGCACACACCTGCCTCCAGGCTGGTATTACTCGCAAGGAAACAGCAGCAGCACCATTACTGCACAATACAAGTGATAAAACATCACTTTTTGTACCAACTGAGCCTTCTGCCTCATGGGGTGGCAGAGATGGGCTGTTCAGAGAACCCTGAGGTTGCACTCTCATGAAGAACAACAAAAAGCTTGGGGAGTTCTTTGCAGTTCCTTTTCTAACATGCACTGGGACCCCAGTGATGCTTTTGCTCTGCTTGACTTCTCCTCATAATTGGCTTTTGCAGCACCTCAGGTACCTGGGGACACTTCAGCAGAGCTCAGTGCATGAGGCTGCAGGAGGTGAGAGAGGACTGAAGCCATGACCCAGCTGTCCTTTCCAACTCCACACTCCCCATGTCAGGCCAATATTCCTTCTTGCTGGAAAAGGAATGAACTCAGGTAACTCAATTATCAACAAAGAATCAATTAAATTAGCGTAGAAAACAGAAGATCAGGACAGGCAGGACCACATGGATAGTGAGTTTCTTGGAATATTAAACTCAGCAGGATATCCCATTGCTCTGCCTTTTTCCACAATTTCCAAAACAATTTGAATTTTCCAAAACAATTTTTTGAGCTTCCACAATCCTGTTTCTTTACCAAGCAGCATCCTTTCTTGCTGCCTCAAAACTAAAGTCTGCCCTATACACGTGCCTGAAAAGAAGAGATAGGCCCTGAGTCTCTGTCACTTGAGAGGTTAGCTCAGATTGTTTTTAATAGTTTGTGCTGCTCATAACTGGTTTTAAACTGACAGGGGAAAGCGATAAAAGAGTAAGATCTGTGTTTCTGAGCTCACATCAAAGAAAAGCTTTAAAGAACCAGTAAAAAGGCTGTCAAAAAAAGGAAGGCTTTACCTAGCAGCCTAACAAAACAAGCTTTAAAAAAACGAGAAATAGTGTCCCAAAACAAATGAACCAGAGAGGGAAAACATTAGTTGAAAAGTAAATATTTAACAGGGCCTGTACCTGCTAAGAAAAAAACAAAAAAAGCCTTGAAAAAGCCCTGATCACAAGAGAGATGGTTTTTGCTGCAGAAAGAAAGGATGGCCACAGGATTTGGAAGTACTTACAGTTCTTTTCTGCACTACTGACTACGTTAGAGTCATCAGCCTGAGCTTGGCTCTCCATTACACTGCACAGAGCCTCCTGATTATTCACTCCCTGACACCAATTTCTCTTCCAAGGCTTCTTTAAACTTCCCTTTGTACCCCCAGCTTTTTAGCTGCCATCACGAGCCTTCAAGGTTTAATGCTGGGAGACAAAGCAGCGGCCTCCTGATGCAAAGATTAATGGCACTCCACAAAGAAGTGCAGACACATGAATTATCCACAGGTCTTTCATTGTCCCAGAGCAGTGGCAGACAGGTACACACACCCCCACCCATCCCCCAGAGATGCCCAGGGATGAAGGGCAGCAGCCCTTGTGGGTGCTTTTTCTTGTGGATGCCTGTTGGAACCCTGGCTACTGAGAATTTTAGATTTTCTGTGCTGACAGGCACTGACCCCCAAGAGAACACTGCATTGACCTGAGGCTGTGGAGAAGCTTCCAAAATGGAATGATGGAACTGGGATTGTGGGTGTGGAGTTTGAATAGAAGTGTGTGATATCACAGGGTGGGAAACTTAGAGTTTAAGGGTATAGAATATAGTAATATGTATAAAGCAAGATGGAGGTTTTAGGGTGGAGGCTGATCCTTCACTTCTTCTCCATGGGTTTGGGTGGTTTTGGGTAATTGGACAGAAAAGTCCACATTGCAGGGCATGAGTGGTTGGTTATTGGCTTAAAAGTAAAAATAATTTAGGTGTCATTTCTTAATTGGACAGTTTATCCTTAAAAGGCCTTGTAGAGAGAGAGATACAGCTCCATTTTTAGTTTGTCAGAGTGAAGTGCTGCAGAACTCAGGGTCTGTGAGACTGTGACATAGATGAGAACTGATAAACATCTGAGTCCCAACAAGAAATTCCATCTCACACATTTAATCCTGACCCTGGCAGAAAAGAAGCAAAGAGTCCCCAGGTGCTTCCCTCTGGATCCACGCTGCAGGGAGTGGCAGCAGCTCTCCCTGCTGAGCAGTTCCAGAGCAGATGGTGCTCAGGGCTTATACCTGGAGCAGCGCTCAGCAATCTCAGAAATGCTGTGTTCTGATGTGGATTTCCCCTAAATTGTCTTTGCCATGACCTAAACAAGAGCTCAGCTCGTGGATTAGTAGCTCCTCAGTCACTTGGCTCAAAGGGAGCCCATCAGCCAATTCCAGTAAGCACTACTCAGCTGGGATGCAAAAAGAGGTTTTGGCAGCACCTGCTGCTGCTGCCAGCCAGGATCTTCCAGGTCCTCAAGTCACTCCAAGCAGCTCAATTTCCCTTCTCAAGCTGCACCACTACAGCTATCTGATATTGTCCCCTTACTCCAGGCAGCCCTTATGGAAAAGAAGGTGAAATCACTTCCCCAAATCTTCAATTGCCTTTTGAATGCAACTCCTCCTTGGTATTAGGCTTATTAATAAAAGCCTTTTTACAGATTGATCCAAGTGAAGAACAGCTGTACATGTTCAAGGGCTCTGCTGGTTTAAAAGAGAGAAAAGTGCTATTTTATATAGGAGATGAACTTACAGAGCTTGCTGCCATGGGACTTTGTGAGGCAGACCTTATCAAGCAGGTTTAAAAAGAGATTAGATAATATCCATGGACAAAAGGTCTGTGAAGGGCTGGGCAGAGATGTACCCCAGATATCCCCTCTGGAGAAGCTGAGGGTGTTTGGGAGTACAAAGTGACAGACTTCAGAAAGGTGGCACAGCCACTCAGTTCCTAAATGTGTCCTCTGGAAGCACTGTCATACACAGCCTGCAGGTTGAGTCAGACTTTTCTCACCTTCCTGCAGGGCCCCCAAGCCCCTCACACACCACCCTAGGCCTGGCTGTCAGAGCAAGAGCAGCTGCCCATGGAGGCCAACCAGACACCACACATGGTATCTGAAGAGCTCAGAAACTCTGGAGCCCTGCTTCTGCACCATCATCAGGCAAAATACACAGTCCAAAGCACAGGGTGGAGGAAACTGCAGAGGAAACCTAACTCAGAGTTGTCATCACCTTGCCCAAGTTTCTTCTGCACATACCAAAATCCAAAGCCTTGCCTCAGCTGGGGGGTCTGCCCAGCAGTGAGCCCAGGGAATCTGGGTGTATGGACCAGGGCCACACCAGCACCTCCACATGCAGTGGGGGAGGGAAACAAATCACCCAATACATGTCAACTTTTATGCCAACTTGACGTGTTGCATGTGTGATTACTGCAGAAACCAACCTGGGTAATTACAGCCATCTGCACCCATTACTCCATTTGTGTGTGTATTCATAGAAACTGCACATTAGTTAGGCATGCCACTGCACAAACATATTAACCAGCTAATTAATTAAAAGAACAGACCTTCTCTGCTTAGGAGGAGCCCATCACCCACTAATCACAAGAATATATCTTCTCCATCTGTTAGATCACTTGCTCCCTCCCCAGGGTCACCAGGGAAGATGCAGCTGGCCTGCAGTCTCCAGAAGGCCGTGCTGGGGTGGTGAGCATTCTGTTCACTTCCTTTGTGCTGCACGGCTCCAAGACCATGGCTGCTTCTGGAAACATGACCATGGCACTCCCACAGTGCTTCTGGATTACCTCAGGTGACCTCTGGATTAGACACCAAGCATCCCTGCAGCCCTCCCAGCGCTCATTTGCCAAGCACAGGGGCTCCTCGCATGCCCCTACCAGGGCAGCACTCTGGCAGCCCCAGTGCACATCCCAAAAACCCCTCCTGCCAAGCTGAGCCCTCTCCTGGCTCCTGTTTCTACTGCAAACTCCCAGAGCAACAGCAGATTATAAATACCCAGGGGACAGCTGTGCCCCAGTGCTTCCCTGACATATGGTTCTATCTTCAGACAGAAACTCTGGATTTAAATTTAGGGATGGAGCAGGAGGTTAGGTTTCAAAGTTCCAAGATAAATCCCCTGGGAGGAAGCAAAGAGGCCAGATTTTTGTCCCTGGTGTACAGCCTTAAAGCAGATGGGAGCAGGGAGTCAGTTCTGTCAAGCAAACCACTTTCTGTGGAGCCCTGAGAGGCTGTGCCCAACTTCTCAGCTCTTCGAAGACCTGCTGGAGCCCCAGCCCCCTGCACCAGCTGCTGCTGCTGCACCAGCCCTGACAGGGTGGTCACGACTCCTGCTGAACACCCAGACTTTGGGAAGAAAAATATGGCTCTGATGCCTCAGGTTTCAGCTTTTATATTTTCAGATTCTGTGCTGCTTNATTACCTCAGATTAACTCCTTCTATAGAATAACTCCTTCTATTAAAGGGCAGCAGTATCTGCTTCAGGGTGTATCAGTGCCTCCATCAGCTCCCCATCCCTTCCAAAACAAGTGTTTGTGTGCAGGGGTAATGAGCTACAGGCCCAACAGCTTTGGCCATTTTTCATTTGTGATGAAAAAAGGAACGAGCCAGTTTCAAATAATTGTGAAACATTTGTGAAACAGCCAAACCTCTCCTTCCTGCACACATGAAATGCGGTGCTGAAGAAGTTACTGCAATCCAATAAAGCATAAAATGCTTTCATCGTTTGACAATATAAATGCTTACCCTAGTTAAAGACAAGTTCAAGACAACTACACAGTGGATTTAACTTTGGTTTTCCTAAAGCTAGAGAAAATTTTCTATCTTTATAAATTAAAAAAAAAAAAAAAAATTCCATTGCTCCCAGATGTGGGAGACAGGTTGCAGCTGATGGTGCTCTGCAAAGTGGGACCAGTGCAAATACTGCACTTGGAGCACCCCAATTGCTGACCAGGCTGTTTGGTCACTTTTACACTTGCCAGGAAGCCTTCTGGTATCTGCTGCTCTACAAAACCAGCAAAATACCAGGGTGTAGGTCCTGCCTGCAGCTCCTCTGAACTGCTGCAAAGGATCCAGGGCAGGACCAAGGGCTGAAGCAAGGGACCACAACACACTTGGATCATTTCCAGATGGTTCTGCTGCAGGACCACATCACCACCACTGTACATGTTCAACACACAGGCACCTTCCTCACACTCTTCTCCAAGCACAGGCTTTTTACTGCTCTGCAAAGCACCAAATTATGGATCCATGATTTGGTCCAGTGCCTTCTGAACCAAGGAAAAATGCCTTCAAAGAAACTGCATTTAAAGGTGGCCTGAGCAATGCTGTCTTCCCCCCCTCCTCTGTCTCCTGCAGGAGGCACAGAGCCAGGGCAAGCCTTTTGGGAGAGCCTGCACCCTTGGGTGCTCCCACCCTGCAGGAACTGCTCCTCTGACCACCTCAGCCCTGCTGAATCCAAAAGTCATCCAAACAAAACCTGTCATCCCTGGCTCCTTGATCATTGAGAAGCAGCAAACATGCTGAGTTAAGTGCAAAGTAAGCAGTATTTTTATTTGGTTAATTAGAATTGCTCATCAAATGAAAACAAAGGAGTGATTTACTGCAGAACTGGTACAGGTAGTTGTTGCATAAGTACATTCCTGCATATTTGGCTACATTAGGAATATTTTTTAATTAACAGTTTCTCCTTGGCTGAAGCAAGCCATAGAAAATAAAGAAATAGAAGTTTCACACAAAGATACTGCCGAATCCCTCAACTGCCAGCTACTTTTTTTTTCTGCAGGGAGGATTTTAAATTAAAAGCAGATTGCCTTCATTAGCGTTACCAGAAGCCATGTAGCTGCCAAAGCTGACAGAAACACAACTGTGATTTGCAGATCTGGCAAGTGCCATTTTCTCTTTCTGCAAATGTGGGTAATGTCATTTATATTAAATTTGAGGGGAGTTTGTGGGGGACACTACAAAAAACAACTCCTTCCCCAGGAGAGGAAAAATATCTCCAGAGTAGCAATTTAGTCATCTGGGGCTCTCAAGTTTTGTCTCCTTGTTAACTGTGCAAGAAAGTTCATTGCATTAAATGTGTGTGGGAAATGGTCGGACAGTGTGACTGTTACAAACTGTCTTCTCCTGATGACTGAGCAGAATACAGCAGCAAGCCCAAAATAAACATTTCAACGGTGAACTTTGACACATAGCCACACTCAAGCTTTCCATGACATGCTGCCAAACCCTCAGAAGCCATTCAGCATGGATCTCACCAAACCCTATTTTCTTTACTTCATTTTAGCTGATGATAGGAAAGCTACATTTCTACCAGGGCAGCTGTGTTTGCAGGCTTCATGCTCTGCTCCAGAGAGCCAGCCCTGGTGATGAGGGGAAAGCCTTGGTAGTATTTTTACTCTGATTGCTGTGTGCCTAGCTGTGGATAGCTGCAGTGCAGAGGGGGATGCATGAAGGGACTCCACACGCCCTGCTCCCCTCCCTGGTGCATCAGTCTCCCCCAAATCCTGCTGTGTTAAATCCCACACAGGTGTATTTCAGTTTGTGTTGGATGTGTGTTGGTTTTGGGGCTGAACTGAGCTGCTGATGTGACAGCAAAGCCACAGGGTGACCCTGACCCCCGTGTGCTCCCTGGGGGTGGGAACAGACCCCTCTGCACCAGCAGTGCCCTCCTGTGCGCTGCTGGCACAACATGATCAAAATTCCAGGATGAAGAAACAAGAGAAAGGGGTAATGCCCTGAAAGAACCCAGATGCTGAGTGGCACGGCCCTAGAGACCACAGCACCCCGAGTGAATGAAGGATTTATTCCCCCAGCTGTAGCCAAAATGGGAAGGTCTGAACACACTGCTAAACTCTGCAGGAAGTAGTTCAACACAGTATTACCACAGTCACAAATGTAAAGTCTGTCTGCAGTAATTAGGATTGTACTACATATGATTTATTAGACACTGTCTTATAATCAAGACTAAAATAGCTGCCTACATTGTAGTTACCAGTTTCTTAACTGTCTAAAAATAAAGTGACAAATGTAATGCAGTGCCAGACACAGAACCAAGAGAAATAATGTTAACCTACATGAAGCCTGCAAATGCAACCACAGTGTGCCTGCTGGTAACCTTCAATCCAGCCTGGAGTTAAACACTCAGTGACTCTGCAGTTTTGGTTTGTACCTTCAAAAGAACCAGAGAAGCCAGTTCTGTCTCTGTAGCCCAACTCTGTTTCACCACACAGTGAACGGAGTTCATCATCCATTGAACTAAACACTAAGTAATGAGTTAACAATAATTAAACTGAAAGAAACACAGATTAAAGGAATTTATTATTCCCTGATCTGCCAAGCAAATTGTTTAGATACCTGCAATCAATGAGTAATGATGAAACAGAATAAAACCCCAGCAAACCAAAGAGCCAACAACAGGCTCGTAAAAAGCTGTTCAGTAAGGCCCATGTATCTTCGTTAGGCTGAACAGCACAGCATTTTAATCAACAAAACCCTCCTGTCTCTATGCATCATGAGATCAGAGGCAGAATGTGGCCCAAAATGATGCTGTTACTGTTTATTATTCATGTATCACAGGACTGATGAAGATTTATGGTCCCATTGTGCTAAGTACTGTATAGCGAAATTCAGAGAAATAGTGAGAATCTGTACTCCAAGACTTTATAATTCAAAGACAAATTACAAAAACAAGGTATTGCAATTTAAAGACACTAATAACAGATGGGGATTGGAGATACAGACAGATTAAGCAACTTGCCCAAGGTCATGCCAGACACATGTGCCAGAGCAGAAAATTTAACTGATCTCTGGAGTACCAGCACAGGTTTTTACTCATGTAGGAGAATGCTGTTGCTCCTCTTTGATTTCACTAGATGTCATATTTCATAAGCTAATAAATAAGTCCAAAATTTGCTAATGTTACATGGCAGTACTGGCAGGATTTTCTTTCATCCCTTCCTCCTCAGAAAACCATCATTAACAAAAGTCCTCTGCCTGCACCTACACCTGATCTGGCACAATTACAGCATTTGCACAGAATCACAGAATCATTGAAGCCTAAAGGTCTCCTGCAGCCATCTAGTCCAACCCCTCCTTCAAAGCAGGACAATCTAGAGCACATGCTCCAGGGCCTGGTCAACACAAACTTCTGAGTATCCTCAAGGATGGAGATGGAAATCACAACACTTCTCTGTGCCTGTGTTCAATCACTCAGGGTGAAAAAGTCTTTCCATGTATGAAATGAGAACTTCCCCAGTTCCAGCTGTGTCCACCACTTCCTATCCTGCCGCCACACACCAAGTCCAGCTCTGCCTCCTGTTCCCACACACCGAGGAGTTGCAGGCAGCAATGGGATCTCATCTCCCTCTTTCTTCTTCTTCACCTGTGAACCTGCCCAGCGTTCAGAGCTGCCCCTTGGGCACACTCCAGCCCCCAGCAGCTCGGTGGCTGTGCCAGAGCAGCTCCACTGTAGCCATTCCTCTCCTGGACAGCTGCCCTGAAAGGGGCATTGTGCTCCAGATACAGCCCCAAAGCCACCAAATACAGACTGCAAGGCACTTCACACCATTTTTTAAATAAAGGATGCAAATACCTAATTTTCTTTTATCAGTTATTGTATTTTTATGCATTCTACACTACACAAAGCCTGCAGGCTCCAGTTTACAGAACAACACAGGAACATTATTTTTGCACACCACTTGTGGACGTTTGCTGTTCCAGGGGTCTCAGCATATGCAGGCACACAGGGCTCCCAGAGCAACCACTGCTCCCCTAAAGAACCCTGCAAAGGGACATTTCACAAGTCTTTCTCTGTAGCTGGCAAAAAAAGGATAGCCAGGTCAGCTGGAGTGATGTAAAGTGCTCAAAATACATCAGTGACAGCGGGATAACACAAGACACCATGCTGCTGGACACACATACATCAGCAGATACATTTAGGAATTTCAGTCCTAAAACCTGTCACACAGTGTTTTGCTAACAGTGAAAAATATTTAATTTACGACTGTGACAGGAGATGTCTTCAGTGCAACACAAACAGTAGCAGCAGTGTTTCTAATTAAACCAAAACTCAAGCTCCCAGCTGATCCAGGATAGTGGGAGAAGTGATACTGCATTTCAACACAGTGCCTTTCCCCCCTGGTTTACAAGTAAAATGTGCCCCCTCTCAAAAGGTGTTTGCTCTCTATTTATTTTAAGAATAAAGTCACAGCTTAAGCTTTCCTTATTTATATTTGCTGGCACCTGTGAAGATTTACCAATAAAACTTTCATTTTAATTAGTTCTGCAGAAGTGCTACCAACGTTTGGATTAGGTTTTCCCTGAATGCACTGCCCCAAGGAGCAGCACAGTCAGTCCACTCGGCCATCCTGAGACAAAAGGCTTGGCACAGACACATTTGGGGCTTCAGTGAACACTGCAGGACACGTGGATATGGCAAAGCAAGTTGTGCCCCGTGCTGCTGTCCAGATGGGACAAAGCAGCTGGGTGGCAGAGGCAAGCTCTGGATGCCAATGGCACTTTTATACCAGCTGTGAAAGCAAAGCAATGGATCCCAGCTTTGGGATTCTCCCATTTATGGATACATTTAAAGCCACACCAAGCAAAGGTACCAGCTACATCGAAACCCAGGGATCACACCGTGTCACATTCATATTCTCTGAAAAAATCCCTTTGCCTGGGGTTTTTCTCCTGGGAAGCTGAGGAGCCTC
>VYZP01005496.1:1982-21230 GCA_013400635.1 Hypocryptadius cinnamomeus
TAATGAGGGACTTAATGAGGAATTGGGGTTTCAATTAAAAAAAGGCTTAGGGAGTCAGGGGAGGGCAGAGCCCCCCTGTCCCCCCCGTGTCCCCCCCGCCCCGGATTAATCCGCTGCCTCACCCGCGGGACGGATCCCGCACCCGGCTTTAATCCCTCCTGAGCTCCCCGCCCGGGGGGGTCCCGGCACCCCCCTTGTGACACCCCAAATTGTGGATGTCCCCATGTCCGTCCGTCCCCAGCCCCGAGGAGGGGAGGAGCAGTCCTGGGGTGGGGACCACTGTGGGTCACCCCCTCACGGGGAGCAGGTGGCAGGGCACAGGTGACACCTGTGTCCCCGCTGTGACTCTGGTCACAGCCACCACAGTAACCCCCCCTGGAGTCAGGAGGCTGCACGGGAGCCCGGGTGGGTGGGGAGGAGCTCCCGTAGCCATGGAGAGCTGGGATGGGTGGGTGGAGCACATCCTATGGACCACAGGGGTGGGCAGAAGGACCTCCCAGGGACCTGCCCTGGACCACCGAGTGCCCTGATGGATGGGCAGGAAGGACTTCCTGGGGGTCACAGGGACAGGTGGGACCTGCCAGGGACCACAGAATGCCCTGCTGGGGGGACAGGTGGGAGCTCCCATGGATCATGCAGCACCTCATGGGGAACATAGACACAACCTCCCAGGGGCCACAGAGACAGAGAGGACTCCTGGGGGCCACAGAGATGGGTGGGACCCCCCATGGACCCTGCTGGGTGGACAGAGACAGGTGGGACCTCCTAGTGACCACAGAGTGACCATGGGGTGGACAGAGAGGTTCTCCCACGGGCCACAGACACGTGGGACCTCCTAGTGACCACAGAGTGACCACTGGGTGGACAGACAGGACCTCCCAAGAGCCAGAGGGCACCCCGTTGGGTGGACAGAGAGGACCTCCCATGAACCACAGAGCTCCCCGATGGGTGGCTGGGCAGGGCCTCCCAGAGCCCACCGAGCGCCCGCTGGGTGGCCAGCGAGGCCCTGGCGGTGGCCCAGCGCTGGGTGGCCGGCGAGGCCCTCACCCAGGCACAGGGCTCCCAGGGGAGCGCGTGTCTCACCAGCTCGTCCAGGTTCTTGAGGTCGCACAGGGTGATGGGCCGGGCCCGGCTGGGGTAGGCGCCCGCCTGGGGGTCCCGGCTCTCCCGGCGCGTGCCCAGCGCGCCGTCGGCCATTTGGTCCCTCATCTCCTCCTCGATCTCCTCCTCCATTTGGATCAGCATGGGGGCCAGCATGCCAAACTTGGAGCCCCTCCTGGCCACCTCCAGCAGGCAGAGGACAAAGTTCTTCTCGTTCTTCTTCAGCACCAAGTCGTTGGTCTCGAACATGAGCACGTCCTGGATGCCCAGGTCCTGCCGGCACCACTGGATGAAGTTGGAGACGTTATCCCGGGCGATGAAGGAGCCGGGCACCACGTTCTTGGCCTGGAAGACCACCTCGTTCTGGGGCACTCGCATGCGGGCGGCCGCCTCGGGGTGCCGCTCCTGGAAGTCCAGGGCGATGCGGTTGACGTTGTTGGCGTGGCGGCAGAGGTGACACCCCGTCTCCAGGCTCTCCAGGAAGGTGTCCACCTGGATGTCCAGGTCGTAGAGGGTGTTGAACCACTCGGCCAGGTCCTCCTTCATGGCCTCCAGGTACTCCTCGCTGGAGCGGAAGGGGCGGATGCTCTTGGAGGCGGCCGACTGGATGTGGCTGGGGTCGGCCATGGCAAGCTGCCTGCGGGGGGACAAGGGGGGCTGTCATGGGCAGGAAATCCCCCAAGGCCCCCCCAAACCACCCACCAACCTCGGTGAGCCCTCTGTGCCTCAGTTTCCCCCGCACGTTACCCATGGGCAGGAGCATCACCACTGCCACCCCTCCGGGACCTGCCTGATCCCTGCCAGGACCTGCAGCACCCCCCACTCCCCACCCTGTGTGTCCTCCCCACGGCCCATGTCCCCTCCCCTCGTGTCCCTCCCCCATGTGTGTCCCCATTCTCCACATCCCCCGCTCCGTGTCCCCTCATCTTGTGACCCCCCAGGTTAATGAGTCCCTTGTCACCCATGCCCACCCCTCGGTGGGGCTGTGACAGAGAGGGGACATCCCTCCCCAACCCCGCCCTAAAAGCTGCCCAGTCATAGTGGGTGACACCCCGCTGTCCCCACCCTGGGAGCAGGTGACAACCCGAGGGATGGCAGTGCCGGGGGCAGGGAGCCCCCCCCTTTACCCTGGTGGGGTTCAACCCTAAGGGGCTGCACGGGGTGGGGGGATTGGGGGATTGGGGTCCCAACACTCAGCCATGGAGTGGGGGCTGTACCTGGGGAAGGCCCCCCGGCCATCCCTGACCTGGGGTGGGGGTACAAGAGCCAGAGATGGCTCAGCAGAGGGGTCACCCCCTCCCGGGGGCCCCCGTGACCTCCACTGCCACCCCCAGCCCACCCCCACACCCTGGGAGGGGGTTCCTGCCCCTGGGGTGTCCCTGGTGCTGGGGGGGCATCCCCTACCCTTGGAGGGGTCTCGCTGTTGGGGAGGGTCCCTCACCGGGGCGGGGGTGGCACTGCTGCCCTCGGGGATGGGGGTACCCTCTTGGGGGGTGGTCCCCGTCCCTCGAGAGTGGGGTATCCTGTCGGGGGGTGTCCCTTTCCCTCGGGGAGGGGGTGTCCCTGTCGCGGGGTGTCCTTCCCTCGGGGATGGAGGGTCCCTTTCCCTCGGGGGCGCTGTCCCTGCCGGGGGGGGGTCCCTACCCTCGGAGGGGGGTGTCCGTGCTCAGGGGTGTCCGCATCGGGGGTCCCCCTGTCCCTTGGGGGGCGGCTGTCCATCTCTGGGGGTGTCTCTGTCTCGGGGTGGNATTCCCCCACCCCCGCCCGGGTGTGGCTCCCCGCTTCCATTGATCTGCCTCCTCCTCCCCCGATGCTCCCTTCCCCGGAACTCACACCCGGCGGGGAAACTGAGGCACAGCGGGATGCACCGTGCGGCTCCGTCCCTCCCCTCCATCCCATCCTACCCCGGCCCGGGCCCGGGGGCCGCGCCCCCCCGGCTCCCAGGGGCGCTCTCAAGAAAGGCCAGCAATGGTGCGGTTACAAACAGCGGGAATTTTATTTAAAAAAACAACCGTCACAAGCGTTCACAGCGTTACAGGCGGGAGGGGGGGCGGGGGCGCGTTAAACAACCGGTTTTATTTTGGGGGAGGGGGGAAGAAAGAATTCATCACGCTACCGTTGAACTTGGTTTTAATGTTTCTCCACAAACGGTGAAAAATACTAAAGTACAGACAAGGAGGACTCATAATGTTGTGGCCAACATTATAAATATGGAATTATAAATTTAAAACATTTTTTTTTCTGGTTTAAAAAATAAATCTGGTAGTAAATGCGGCTCTGGGGGGGCGGCGTTAGTAGGGCCGNCCATCACTCCCTGCCCCGCCCTCCATCCATACTTGTCCATCTTTCCCGGCCCGCCGCGCCGTCCTCTGCCTCCTCCTCCCATCTGCTCCATGAGGGGTCCGGGGGGTCCCCCGGGGCCGCCTCCTCCTCCTCCTCTCCGGCCGCCTCCTCCGTAGCCGCCTCGGTCCATGCCCCGGCCACCTCGGAATCCCCCTCGGTCTCCGCCGCGGCCGCCTCGGAACATCCCGCCGGGCCCCCCTCGGTCCATGAGGCCCCCGCCGCGCCCGCCCCGCATCCCCCCGGGGCCGCCTCGGCCGCGGTCACCGCCTGCGGGAGGAGGAGAGACCCTGGGAGTGAGCCCAAGGGAGCACATCCTGCTCCCGTGCTCCCCACCCCACCAGCCCAGCGTGTCCAGCTCCGGCAGGAGCAGCAGGAGAAGGGCTGGGAGCTGCTGGGTACCCGAGGGGACTCGGGGTTCATTAAGGCTGAAGCAGTGCCCTGGGGAATTAGGGTGCTGCTGACAGCCCCCCAAATCCAGGAGGCACAGGAGAAATCCCAGTCTCCATGTCATGGCTCATGGAGGGATGAAGGCCTGGCAGCTCCTGGAGCTGGCCCAGCCATTCCCCAAGGAGCCTGAGGCCAGGCCTGGGGTGTCCTGCTGGGAAGTGGGGCTGTGAACCCCCCAAACGTACCTGGAGGAGGGAAGGGGGGCGGGAGGAACCCCTCCGGTTTGGGCGCCTTGCACTGGTTGCACTCTGTTCTCCAGGCAAAGTTCTGGTTTCCACAGCCCCTGGGTACAAATTCCAGTTAGCCCAGAGTGGGACAGCATTCCAGCTGGGGTGACATTGGGAAGCACGAGCAGGAGAGCACGTGGAGAGGGGACACAAGGGCAGGACGTGGGGCACAGCTCCCGCAGTGGGGTGTGGGTCTGGCTGCCCACAGGAGCTGTGGTTCATCCACAGCCCCCGGGAGTGACCCCGTCCCTCCCTCCGTGCCAGCTGAAGCTGCTTCCTGGGAAGGCCCAGCGAGTGATTTTGGGAAAGGCCTCCTTGCCCTGGCCATCTGCTGGGGGGTGACTGGTGCCCCCTGGGCACAGGGCTGCGGGGTACTCACGGGTTGGGGCACTGCCAGTCTCCGGCGCGGTGCTGGACGCTCCCTCCGGACGGGTTTCCCCGGGATCCCCGCGGTCCTCTCGAGGAGAAGCCACCCCTGTCTCCACCTCTGCCCCCCATCCTGCCCATGGGGCCGCTGGGCCCGCTGGGGCCCCCTGGGCCACCGGGTCCCCCTGGACCTGCGGGAAGGAGCCCTGTTAGTGCTGGGAGCCACGGGAAGGACGGGCAGCAGCTCGGGGGGGGGCTGCACGGTACCTCCACGGAGGGGTGGGGGCATTCCCCGCTGCTCCCGGGGGGGCATCCCGCCCCTCAGGCTGTTCATCGGGCCCTTCTTCCGTGCCAGGGTCACCTTCAGCTTGCTCCCCTGGAAATCCTTCCCTGGGAAGGACACAATGGCAGGAGCATCGGTGAATCCTGACTCACACACCTGCACCCGAGTGCTTCCCACACTTGGGAGTTTTTGGAATTCCACCCCAAAACGTCCCCCAGCACTCACCATCGAACCATTCCACGGCTGTTTTGGCAGTGGACGGGTCATCGTAGGACACGGTGGCATCGCCCTTGGGCTTGCCCGTTTCCTTGTCGATGTACAGGTTTATCATGGGCTGCCCCGTCCTCTTGTTCATCTAAGGGAGAGTGGAATGTCACCCCAGCCCTGTCTCCCCACAGCCCAGCGGGGATTTACTCTGTTCTGCTTTCCAGCAGAAGCTCATTCCAGGGACTCCAGGATAGAAGAAAGGGGCCCCAGGCCCACCATGGATGACAGCAACTGCCCAGACACACCAAAAACGAAGAGACAGGCCCTAAACAGCACCGCCAGGCCTCTCCCACAGCCTGGACATCAGGGGCCAGAAGGATGTGAGCAATGGGCAGGGAGGAGGAGGGGAAAGAAGAGGTGGGTGACCCTTTTCCCTCTGCCAGTGGGGGTCACTGGTGTCCCCTCACCTTGACAACACCGCACTGTTTGAAGAAATCTGCCAGATCCTCCAGGGTCACATTATCATTGAGTCCCTGCACATAGACTGCAGTGCTGTCCGAGTCCTCCTCCGGGTCCATAGGGGGGCCTAGGAGACAATTCCCAGGGTCAGAGGAAGGGCAGGGATACCCCAGGGCTGAGATTTTCCATCCCATCATCCCCTCCACGGCCACAGCTTCGCCCTCTGGGAGTGACAGGAAACCTGGGCCCAAGGGAGGGGACTGCCCCCTCCCACATCACCTCCTGAGTGCCACGGCCAGACAGAGCCCACACCCACCCATGTGGGAAGAACCCCCAGGTTATTTCAGGACACATCCCAGAGGAAAGATGAGGAAGACCTTGGTGCCCCCTGGGCTCCCACACAAGGACATCCACCCCCCTTTTCCGATGCTGGAAGGCTGACGCAGAACTTCCAGACACGCCTGTGTGACAGGAAGGGACAAGCCACGGACGAGCTCTGGGGGGGCTGCAGGCTCCCTGGAAGAGCTCCAGAGCAGCCCCCAACCCCCCAAATTCCTGCAGAGAAGGGGGAGCATCTCCCAACCACGTGTGCTGGTTTTCCAGCTGTTTGGGAATGAAGAAATGATGGGAACAGCCAGAAAGGCTGGAAGTGGCGGTGGGGTGACACTGCAGTGGCCGCAGCCCTTGGAACGAGGACACAAACGTCTGTTTCACAACCTCGGGAGGGAGTTTGGTAGGAATTACCTAAATCCAGGTCGGGTCCTTCCTCCATGTGTCCTGCCAGGCGGGAGAGAAGCATAGGGAAGGGTGTTAGTGGGGGCCCTGCGGGCTGGAGAACCGACACACACAACACTAGCTATGACCTGTGCCGCACAAGCAGCAGCACTGCACCTTACTGGGCCATCAGCTGGCTCTTTTAGCACTTCTTCCAACCAAAAACCACTATTACACTGGTTTTAAGCATTTTTTTCCAACCAATAACCAATATTACACTGTTTTTTTTAGCAGCTTTCAAACCGTTAACCACTATTACACTGATTTTTTTTTAGCAGGTTTCAAACCGTTAACCACTATTAAGGCTGATTTTTTAAAAGGTTTTACCAAGCCAATCAATTTTTAAGTTCATTAATAAAAGTTACTTACTATATCTATATATATTAAAAAAAAAAAAGATTTATTACATCCAAACCATTTCTTTTCTCCAAAATTACAGGAGTGGTTGCTCAACTCTTCCACTGTGTCCGCATACCCCTGGGCATCGCCGGCAGTACCCATTACAGTCTGGTTGCATATTGTCATTTTTAAACCACTTAAACGAATAAAAAATTACACTTCGTGCTAAAAAAAAAAACTGACTGCAAATTTTTTTTTTTTTTTTTTTTTAACACTATCCATTGTAATGCTCAAAAACTTACCACCAGGCTTATTGAAGCCACCTCGCTCTCCAGCGCTGCTGGGGGGATAAACGAAGAAATGAAGGCCTTTCCCTTTACAAAGCCAGCACCGCTCTGAGCCTCTGCGGCTCACAGGGGAGAAGGGCACTGGCTAAACATCTCCAAACATCTCTCTGTCTCTCTCTCATCTCGGCACTAGGCCTTTCTTCAGGGCAGCTCGCTCAAATTTTCTTTACATATAAAGCAACCTTGGTGTGGTTTGAGGCACCGCTTTGCTGTCGGTGCCCTGGCGTTATTACTCGGGTATCATCAGTGCAATACTTGGCTGAGAAATGGGGTTGTTTGTAATCAAAGTGGGTTTTTTTTTGTTGTCGTTGAAGAGCAATTTGGGGGTGTTTCAGTGGTCAACTCCCTCCCCTCGGTGTGTCCACCAAGGCGCACCCTCAGCCTGTGGCAGCGCGGGCCCGCGGGTCCCTGACATTTAACAGTGTAAAAGGAGACAAACCACACGCGAGACCTACAACACAGTTCAGCTGACATCGCCCCTAAAACCCTCAAAATAAAGCCATACATTCAGGTCACTACTGAATTTAACAACTCTCTGGAGGGAGAACTTACAGAGTACAGCGGGGGCTCCAAGGCCTGGGGTGCAGCTTTGTGGACACACTCACTTTTGGGCAGGTGCCAATGCAAACAGGGCCGCAGCTTTCACCAAAAGCTTTGGCTGAAGCATTCACAGCTAAAACTGCTTTGGAGCGTGGTGGTGAAGTAAGAAAATGCCACCTTGAGAAAGGATTTGGGCTGTTTCTTGCTCTTTTTTTGGGTGAGCCAGCAAGCTGTTTGGAAGGAGCCAAGTGGAGGAGGGAGAGCACCGTGAATTTTTCTAGCAAGTATTGCACCTCTAATACTGGGAAAAAAAAGTCAATACAGAATTTCGAGCTGTTGCATGCAGCTTTGCCTCCTCTCGTTAAAGTACACACCATTTACGTAATGTCTCTCTTTTTAAACATAAGATTTTTACACTTTTTTTTTTTTTCTTTAACGTTACACAATTCTAAAGTAGTAGTATACCCTCCTCTGGTTTTATTACCAAACAACAAGTATGCAGTTACCAAAGTTACAGAAGGATTCCGTTTATACAATCAATACATTGGGTTAAAAATATTCTATGTATATTTTTCCTCTCCATATGGACACCGTGTCTAGTCCCACTTTTCATTATGCTGCCGGCTGAGTACTGAGTACGGGTACTTTTTAAGTATTGAGGTGTTTACAAGGCTCTCACTTTGTAACCTGTAGCATATAAATGCGACAAAGCATGTTAAAAAGTTTTCCATTTTCATAAAAATATCAAATCATCGAGGCAATGAAAAAGGGCATGTTAATAACATCGAGCTCCTTACCTGCTGGAGACACTGAAATCCATCACCACAGCATGCTAAGGTGGGCCGAGTTCCCCTACCTGCCCTGGGTGTCCCCTGAAGCCACCTGTTCTATGGACATCACAAACTCTACGTCCATAAGGCTGGGGCAGGGGGAGGACCCTTTGTAAGGGTCTGGCCAGGTGGGAAATCGCTCGGGAGGCAAATTTGAGCTGGGATTAAGGTGTGAGATCAGAGACAGGTGACAAATCTTTGGCAATGAGAAGCTCGGAAGGGGCTAGAAATTTGAGGATGTGATGATAGACATTTCAGGTGTCTACATCTACTGTCATCGTTAAGAGATCAATACAGCACGGCTGAAATCTTTATGCAGATCCCTGGAACTCTGTTCCACCCGTGCCAATTCCAAGCTGGATGTGTTCCCACACAAACCAGCCCTTTCCATTCTTTCTTGGATTTCTCTGATAAAGATTTCATGCCACGTCAATGGGCTGCAACAGAGCTATGCAGAATGGGGCATCCACTGCCAAACTGGGCCTGCCACCGGGCTGTGCCACAAAAGAAGTGGCCTCTGGAGGGCAGCTGCCATTACAGCCCCCCCGCCAGCACCGGAGTGGGCACAGCGTGTCCTGTGCCACACCTGGGGACACTCTGCATAGCTCTGAGCAACGGGGTGAGGGGATGGAACACACACAAAGCTGTGAATTCTCTCGGAGGAGCCTTTGGGATTAGTATTCCTCCCTCACCTCTATCAGAACGACCTCCACGGATGGGGACACACCGGAAGGCACAGGTAGCACTAAACCAGGTTGTGCCATCAGGTGAAATGGCCAAACTGATTCAGAGCACCTGAATGCTCCGAGGGGGAGCAGGCCTGGGAGCCAGAGCACTTCTTTCCCTCTGTCTTCAGGCTCCTTCTCCACGTGGCACTCTGAGCTCGCAGGCTCCGCGGGAGGAGGCTGACACGAGGCTCCTGCCCTGCCAAAATCCCCGCTCCTGAGGCCCAGGGAGCATCCCCTGGAGCGGGTGGGAGGTTTGTGTGTGTTCCACCCAGAGTTACTGTTAAACCCCACAGAGGATTCCACCTCTGGGCGACCATGAAGGGAGCTGAAAGTGCCAGGGCCAGCATAACCCCCAATTTCCCCCTCCCTGGGGACCCAACCAGCTGCAGGACAAACCAACCATCCTGCTCCTATTTCCCTTAGGATAATGTTTCCATGGATGACAAGCAATGCTGCTACACAGACATGTCCTCCATGGAAACACAGCTGGGAACGTCAACCTTTCAGTCCCTTCTTTTGCGTTTCAAATCCTATGGGTAAACCAGAATTAGAGAAAAGGAGAAAAGCTTTGCTCTTACCCCATTCCACCGCGTCCTCCTCCCCGCCCACCTCTGCTCATGCCTCCACGCTCATATCCCCCTCGTCCCCTGCCCCGGCTATCGGGGCCGCTCAGATTCCGGCTCTCTCCGGGGCCGGAGAAGCCTCCGGACTCCTGCCCGTACATGTTCATGCTGCTGGGATGGTCCTGGCGGAACGAGCCTGGGGAAGGGTGCAAACAGGTCAGGGAGAGGCAGCCCCTTCACCTGCCCTCAGCTCCAGCCATGTCCCCAAGTGCCACATCCATGTGGCTGTTAAAGCCCTCCAGGGATGGGGATCCACTACTGCCCAGGGCCCGACCAACATGAAGAAATGTTCCCAATACCCAGCCTGTCCCTCCCCTGGCCAGCCTGAGGCTGTTCCCTCTCATCCTGTCCCTGTTCCCTAGGAGCAGAGCCTGACCCCCCCACTCCTGCTCTGAGCAGAGCCACGAGGTCCCCCTCGAGCCTCCTTTTCTCCCAGCTGAGCCTCCTCAACTCCTCCCCACAAACATTTTGTGCCCCTATGTTCCCACTTTTCCCCTGAGGTAAGGAGCCTTCCCTTTCCCCATCCCAACCCACCAGTGCCTCCAGAGATGCCATTTTTCATCAAAAAAGGCCAAACCCCAGCTCCAACCCCCTCTCCCTTCAACCCAGCTCCGAGTTTTAGATCCAAACTAAGGCCAGGGCTCCTTCCCAGGGCTCCCACTCACTCTGCTGGCCGTAGCTGCTGCTCTGCTGGCTGTACTGGCTGGGGGCCTGGCTGTAGGATCCGGTGGGAGGTGGGTAACTGGTGGGAGGTGGCTGCTGGCCATAGCTGCTTTGCTGGCCATAACTGGTCTGCTGGCCATAGGAGCTCTGCTGCCCGTAGCTGCTCTGCTGGGAGTAAGTGCTCTGATCGTAACTGCTTGGCTGTGTGGAGGAATAGCTGGAAGAGAAAAGCGTTGGGAAAGGTGGGATGATGAGGTAATTCCCTGGCAGCCTGCATGGAGTGGCTCATGCTGGAAGGCAATGCAATTAGAGGCTGTATTTAGTGCTGGAAATCACTTTAAAAGCTGAAGTCATCCTATGGAGGCCAGTCTCGAGGGCTGTGAAAGCAAAAACCATGTGGCCAATCCCAGTTTATTCACCTCCAGGAAAAGGCACAAATGCCAGGGCAAAACTCAGTGGTAATGGAGGTAACAGGCCCTGGATAAAAGAAGCTCCTCTCATGCAGATGGGGCTTTGAGAATTTCAAAGTGTATATTTTAGAAGTCACATTAAAGACACCTGAAGGGAGAAGGGAGCTCCTGGGCCAAACTGTATGTGGAAGGAGGCAGCAAAAGGTCACTCTAGGAAAATTCTTAAAATTCTCAAGTATTAAAAAAAAAAAAAAGTAGAAAATGTCTTAAACCCATTTGACATCATTCTCCTTCTCAGATGTGCACATGCAGAGACACTTCTATACTCAGCCACAGCCTCCCCATGCCCACCACAACAACTACAAGAAGCACAGCTCCTCCTCCCAGGCCACCAAAGCTCCTTTTCCATAAAATTCCCTGGAAAGGCCCCTAACCTGAGCACTGCCAAGCATTACCTGGTCGGAGGGTAGGAGGGTGGAGCAGTGACAGGCTGCATGGGGTAGCTGGCAGGCACCTGGGGGTAGCTGTAGTTGCTCTGCCCGTAGCCCAGGCTGGGCTGGCTGTAGCCTGTCGTGCTGGACTGAGGCTGGCTGGTCTCTGCTGGTTTGCTGCCATCCTGGGGTCTGGGGAGAAATATGGAACAACATTGGTGCCCAGCCCCACAGCTGGCAGCAGCAAAGGGCTCAGATCCTGCAGGATTGAGGGTTGTGAGCTCTTTTTTAGGGTAGCATTAAAGCTGGCCTTGATTGGTGACAGCCACTCCGGCAGCAGCCAATAAATAGGTAATAAACACAATTTTACACTCACTACCTGGGTATTTGCACACTCCAGGAAAGGCCCAGGCAGTGTCCTGAACAGAGAGCACAGAACACCACAGCTCCTGTTCCTCCCAAAGCCATGGGGCTCAGACTTGGGCTGTGGGGCTGAGTGGAGGATGTGGAATGCCAGCAAGGCTGCTCCTGCAGAGCCCTGGGGAAGCAGGAGCTGAAGCAGGCAGCAGGGCAGGCAGTGAAATGCCTCATTGTTTGGTTCAGAATCCAGCTCAGGCAGACATTGCTTCATACACGTTATCCCCAGTGATCCCACAGAGGAGGAAGGATGCTGAGCTTAGACTGGGTGACCTTTAAAGGTCCCCTCCAACCCAAACCACTCACAATTGTGTGTTTAGAATTAACTCTCAAGGCCTGAAATTTGAGAACCCTTTGCATGTGATTCACACATCCCCTTCTGTTTGCCCCACAGTTTAAAAGCCGTGTGAATGTGGCACTTGGGGAGAGGGTTGGTGGTGGCCTCCATGATCACAGAGGGCTTTTCCAACTCCAAGGATTCTATGAGTCTTTAATTTCTATTTGTTTCTCAGAGTGGAGTAAAAAGAGTGAAGCTGCTTTTGCTGTAGAAGCTGGGAAAAATTATACACAATGTCAGGATTCATCCAGCAAATTTACATCCCTTTAAAGTGTAACCTGTCAGAGCTGTGCCAGGCTCTGCCTTTCCTTCCCACAGTGCTTGTTACAGACACCAGGTAAGGGAATAAATCAGCTTTTACTCACTTCCAAACAAGTTCCCATTATGTATTCTAAACTTTTCATATCCTCTGAGCAAACAATTCGACTCAATAGCTGACAGGCAGTGCCCAGAGGGGTGAGATTTAAAGAGGAAATGTTTTGCAGCCTGTGCATCCACCCAGCATCCTGCCTGACCCTGGGACTGGGAGCAGACAGGACTCAGCCCTCTGCTGCAGCCCAAGAGCCCAGAGCCCGATGTGGCTGCGTGGTGGCTCCTGGTCCTGCAGGAACGGCGCTGACTCACGGGCTGGAGCACAGCACAGCCCTCCCACGCTGCTCCCCTGCTCCCCCAGCCCTGCTGCTCGGGGAGGAGGGGCTGCCACAGCCCTGGCAGCTGGGGGTGCTGGGGGAGAAAGAGCAGGAGGAGGAGGAGGGGGAGGAAGAGGGTAATGGGAGATGGAGAGGAAGAGAAGAAGGAGGAATAGGAGGAACAAGAGGAGGAGAAGAAGGAAGAAGAAGAGAAGGAGGAGGAGGAAGACAAAAAGGAGGAGGAAGAGAAGGAAGAGGAGAAGGAGGAAGAGAGAGAGGAGAAGAAGGAAAAGAAGGAGAAGAAGGAAGAAGGAGCAGGAGGAAGGGGAGGAGGAGGAAGATGAGGATGGTGAGGAGGAGAAGGATGAGGAGGAGGATGAGGATGGTGAGGAGGAGGATGGTGCCGATGAGGAGGAGGATGAGGATGGTGCCGATGAGGAGTGAGGAGGATGAGGAGGAGGACAGTGCCGATGAGGAGGAGGAGGAAGATGAGGAGGGGCGGTACCTGGCGGGCGCGGCCGGGGCCGGCTGCTGCCCGTAGGCCGGGTAGGCGGGCTGGGTGCCGTAGGCGGCGGGGGCGGCGTACGAGCTCTGGCTGCTGGTGACCGTGGCCGTGTTGGTGTCGTAGGCGGCGCTGCCGTAGCCCTGCACGGGCTGGCTGTAGGCAGGGGGGGCGGTCGGGGCGCTGTAACCTGTAACACAGCACAGCTCAGCCCCGCAGCCCGGCCAGGAACAGCGCCATTCCAGCCTGGCCTGGGCTGCAGGGCAGATGAAGGCTCATCTCTCTCCATGCTCCTGCCATGGGACACCTTCCGCTGTCCCAGGGTGCTCCAAGCCCTGTAGAAGGGAAGGAAAAGGAGGAGGAAGAAAACATGGAGGAGGAGAAGGAAGAAGAGACAGAGGAGAAGAAGGAAAAGAAGGAGAAAGAGGAAGAAGCAGCAGGAGGAAGAGAAGGAGGAGGATGATGAGGATGGTGCCAATGAGGAAGATGAGGATGGTGACAAGGAGGAGGAAGATGAGGAGGAGGATGATGAGGATGGTTACGAGGAGGAGGGGGAGGAAGATGAGGAAGGGGAGGAGAAGAAGGATGAGAAGAAGGAGGAAGAAGAGAAGGAAAAGGAGGAGGAAGAAAAGACAGAGGAGAAGGAGGAAGAGAGAGAGGAGAAGAAGGAAAAGAAGGAGAAGAAGGAAGAAGGAGCAGGAGGAAGGGGAGGAGGAGGAAAATGAGGATGATGAGGAGGAGAAGGATGAGGAGGAGGATGAGGATGGTGAGGAGGAGGATGGTGCCGATGAGGAGGAGGATGAGGATGGTGCCGATGAGGAGTGAGGAGGATGAGGAGGAGGACAGTGCCGATGAGGAGGAGGAGGAAGATGAGGAGGGGCGGTACCTGGCGGGCGCGGCCGGGGCCGGCTGCTGCCCGTAGGCCGGGTAGGCGGGCTGGGTGCCGTAGGCGGCGGGGGCGGCGTACGAGCTCTGGCTGCTGGTGACCGTGGCCGTGTTGGTGTCGTAGGCGGCGCTGCCGTAGCCCTGCACGGGCTGGCTGTAGGCAGGGGGGGCGGTCGGGGCGCTGTAACCTGTAACACAGCACAGCTCAGCCCCGCAGCCCGGCCAGGAACCGCGCCATTCCAGCCTGGCCTGGGCTGCAGGGCAGATGAAGGCTCATCTCTCTCCATGCTCCTGCCATGGGACACCTTCCGCTGTCCCAGGGTGCTCCAAGCCCTGTCCAGCCTGGTCTTGGGCACTTCCAGGGGCAGCCACGGCTTGTGTCACCTCCTCAGCTTCCCAGTATCCCATCTGACCCTAAGCCATTCCCCCTTATCCTGTCCCCCCAGAACCTTGTCCCAAGTCCCTCTCCAGCATTCCCAAACATCTCAGACTCTGGCCCTTGAGGTGCTCCTGAGACTCAACACAGGCACAATTTTACCACCACAAAGCCACCTCAGACAACCCAAAAATCATCAATTACCCACCCTGCCCCTTTGCCTTCCTCACAGAACCCCCTCACCTTGGGAAGCCTCAGCCTCCAGCCCCTCAGCATCCCTAAATCCCACTCCCAGGAGCTTTCTGGAAGCCACCTCTGGACCAGCACTCAGGATTGTTTACAGCAACCAGAGCTCAGGCAGGGCAAGCTGAGACATGGAGCATCTCCTCAACAAAGGCAGGGTAACAAACCCCCCTGAGCTCCAAAATAAAATAAATCCAACTGATTTAGCAAGCACAGTCCCATCCTTTTAGCTTTTCTGAGAAATAAAGGTACAAAACCTGGCCTGGGAAGTCTTTCAGAGGCATTTTTGAAGGCTTATTTTAAATCAGTAAAGCTGGAAACAAAAGAAAAGCACTTTCCATTTGCTTTCACATGAGAAAAAGGTCAAAAGAGACACATCAGGCAGTTCCTGATGTTTTGTGTACATTCCCTTTTCTCAGAATTTCAGTTCAGTTTAGGGAAAAAGCTGAGAGCTCACAGAGTTCCTTTTCAACAGCTTTACAATATCCAAGATCCCCAAACAGCTCCTGTATAATTTAGTGGCATTTGCCTTGTCACAAAGGTGAACTGGCATTAACACACTGGGTTTGTGCTCCTTGTGCTCCTAACAACCTTTCTACCAAGTTTTCAAATTAAGAATATGAGACTTAGATGGAAAAACAGCAATAAAAATGTTGTTAAAAATTAAAAAAAAAAAAAAAAAAAAGCAGCCAAATGCTCTCATGGCTGGGATCAGTGCAGGCAACAGCTTCTCCCATCACTTTTGATTTTTAATAAACATGGGAGGCTTGTGGCACATTTCCTTTAGGCAAATTGGGCTGCAGCATTTAATTCCAACTGCCTCATTTGCAAAGCAAACAGCACTTGCAGCAGCAGAACACGGTGTGCCCTCACAGAGCACCATGGCACTGCCACAGCTCCACTGCTGCCACCACACCAGGGCAGCAGGAAAGAGGAACAGGAGGAGGGCAGGAAGTTTGCACTGCAAATTCATTAAAAACACTTCCCAAGTTCAGCTTTTTGGTGACCCTCAGGAGCTGGTGAAGACACAAGGCCAGCCTGGACCCTCTGCCCACTCCTCCCTCTTCCTACCCCTGGCCCCCAACCCCATCCCAGGGCACTGCCAAGGGGAAATAACTTGTAGGAATCACCAGAAAATCAGTTTTAATGGTTATTATTCCTGTCTGCTGTTCTCTGAAAAGCGTTGCTGAGAAGGGTGAAGGGGATGATGCCCAACGGGAGGATTTTTAAAGCCTTGGACATATCTGAGCAGCCCAAACACTTAAATGTGAGGCTAGACAGCAATTCCACAGGGAGCACCAATCCCAGGAGTTAAATAAACCCTTATTTTAACTGGCCAAAGCCTGAGCACACACTAAAAAAGGTTATGTACAGCCTGCAGCCTCTGTGCTGCAGCCAGAGCCCTGCCCTGGGCTGTTCTCCTTGGATTTGGAGCCCCAGGGTGCTCCTCCCACAGCTGGGCCCCCTTTCCCAGTGCTCCTACTGGGAGCAAAAGCTTTGCTGGCTCTGCACAGGCAGCAGGATAAAAGGGAGGGGAGGAAAAAAAAAAAAAAAAAAAAGGGTTGAATTTTAAATCTTCAGCTCTAGATGGAGCATTTCCCTCGTGGAACAGTGTGCTCAGCAGGAAGGGTTTGTCCCAAAGGAAAGGCAGTGATTTCCCATCCCAGTGGTTTAAATCACAAATCAAGCCCAGTTTAGACACTCTGGGAACCCTCAAGAGCTGCTGTTTTGAGGGTGGCATTCCTATTACATCATTTCTGTCTCCTCCCCTCCCAGCTAGGAAGGTAAAAGTTGACAAAGCAGAAAAGCTGGTGAAACAAAAAGGTGACAGAAGGAATATTAACCTGCTTAAAGTGCCTAAATTCCTCTCAAAAAAACCCCTTACTGAAGGCTAGGAATTCTCCAGTGGTGGAGAAGCTTGCAGGATTTGACCCACAGAGAATATCAACTGGAAAAGGCTGGATTCAGAGAGATTTCTTTTTTCCAGAGAGATTTCTTCAGGAAGGGAAGAAGCCTCCTGCTTGGCTTGTGTCTATCCCACCAGTGAGGGGGTGGAGATGGGGTGCAGAGCTGACTCTCTCTCCAGCCTGTTTTTGGATATTTTGGGGTTGTTATGGCAGCTGTGTGTTCATTAATTCCAAATCCTTTAGAAATTTCAATATCCATACCCCAAATTTCCCAGGTAAAGGGAAGCAGGGGCTGGCTGGCTTCAGAAAGCAATTCTTATTTTTCAAGAGATCCACACCTGGACACCAAAATGCTCTTTATTTATTTACTCCTGTAATTCCTGCTAACATCCTGCACTGATTAATGAGCCACAGGTCTGAGGGTGCCCAGTGATCCCTAACCTGAGGGAGCTGCTCCCAAATCCTTTTTTCTCTGGAACAAAGTGACTGGGTGGCTCCAAGACACCTTTTCCTACAGCCCCAGGGAGGGAAGGAGGTGGTAACTCTTTCCTGGAGGCAGGGCAAGGAAAAATCCATCCCTGCCATTCCCACCCATCCTGAGAGGCTGCATCCACACACACTTTGGATTTCCTTCACCTCAACAACGCTTCACCTAAACCCCAGGCTGCTCAGGGCAGGAAAAAAAAAAAATTGCTTTAAGGAACTGCAGTACAAAAAGGTGATTCACAGGAAAACAGGATTGGGATCCAACTGTAAGAACTGCACGTGTCTCAGGGCATGACAATGTCTGGCCCAGCGGTTTATTGAGCATGAAAGGCAGGGAGGGGAGAGAGAGAGAGAGGCTGCAGTCTCCTTTCCACAGCTCTGGCTCCTCAAGGAGAGGCAGGTGGAGGAAGGATAAATCCAGCCTGGCTCTGTGCCCGGAGCTGCCACAGCCCAGCGCTGTGGGTTGATAGGATCTTTTGCTTGACCACTTTCTAAGTTGGTGGTTTTTTCATGGATGAGAAGAAAATGAAGCTTTTTTTTTTTGCCTACCAAGAGCAAAAAAAAAAAAAAAGTGCAGCTGTGCAGAAAAAAAAGCGCCTGATATTATTATTATTATTCTTCCAGCAAATCTCCTCTTAAGGGAGAAGGAAAAATATAAACAGAGCAGTTTCCTGTGACCCCTCTGGGACTGGAGTCCACAGGAGTCACAAGGACGTAAATATTTCTAAGAAAGGAATTTTGGAAATTCACAAATCAATTTTGCTGCCAACTTTTCTCTAGGTAGTCTTAAATGAAAGGAAAAAGCCATGTAGATAACCCCCAGTGACACTGGCCAATGGATATGGATCTCAGGAGCAGGAATTTTCCTGATCCATGTAAAGATGGTAAATATTTTCATTTTGGTTAATATTTTCTTTCCAGCTCCTCCCTGTGAAGAATTCCTCAATGGCCTCTATAGCCAGATATCTCAGTGTCTGTCTGTCCTGGAATTCCCTTGCTTTGGGAAGTGTTTAATTCCAACTACAAAATGTTTATAATGTCTCTCCCAGGAATGTGCAGGACACGGCACCCAAGGAATCACTGGGAGGAAAATCTGCTTCCTAAAACTCCTGAATATTCAGCCCAAACACACATTAAATAAACATGAATATACATGAATTAAACATTGTCTCAATAGTTCTAAACATTAAGATACTGTCTGGAGGAAATTCCAGCTCCAAGAACACGTTGGGAGAGTTTATGGAGCATTAAGGAACGAGTATCTGCTCTGGAAATCCAAAACCACCACAGGGCATGCAAAGGTGGAGGGCAGGATGCTGTTTATCCTTTAGGAAATGGGGTTGGAGTCACCTAAAATGTCTTGGTGGTCAGGATTTTATCCATGAAGATGGCATTGGGGAGAGTTTGGAGATGGCAAAGAGCACTGCAGCCTTGCCAAGCCCTGCTGTCACTGCCTGTGTGAGCTCTGACACTCGAGGGTTTTGGCACTAAAGCCAAGTGACACCTCAAGGGTTCCCACCGAAGGGGACCTCAAGTTGTGACAGGATGAGACAGAATTTTCCATGCAAGAGTGAGCAGGACAGTCCAACCTGGACTGGCCCCTTCCACTGTGGGAAGCACAGGATGAGAAGGAGAAGGTACAGGATCAGAACAGGCACATGTCACTGCCAGTGACAGGACTGGCAGGGAAGAGAAGGGCTGAGGAGCAGCCAGGGACACTGTTCCCTTTGCTTTGAGCACAGCATGTCCTGCTTGGTCCCACAGCACCCAAACCCTGCCCTGAAAACTCAACAGTGCATTTATTCCTGTTTATGCATGGCTGCCACAGTCCTGGCGGTGTCCAAGGCCAGGCTGGATGGGGCTTGGAGCAGCCTGGGACAGTGGAAGGTGTCTCTGCCCATGGCAGGGGGTGGCACTGGATGAGCTTTAAGGTCTCTCCCAGCCAAAGCCATTCCATGAAGGACCTGGAGCTGCTGGAGCCAGTCCAGAGGAGGCCATGGAGGGCTGGGAGAGCTGGGGGTGCTCACCTGGAGAGGAGAAGGCTCCAGGGAGAGCTCAGAGCCCCTTGCAGGGCCCAAAGGGCTCCAGGAGAGCTGGAGAGGGACTGGGGACAAGGGATGGAGGGACAGGACACAGGGAATGGCTTCCCACTGCCAGAGGGCAGGGATGGATGGGATATTGGGAATTAGGAATTGTTCCCTGGGAGGGCATGGCCAGAGGCAGGGATGGATGGGATAGCAGCAGGAGCTGTTCCCTGGGAGGGCATGGCCAGAGGCAGGGATGGATGGGATAGCAGCAGGAGCTGTTCCCTGGGAGGGCATGGCCAGAGGCAGGGATGGGTGGGGGAT
>VYZP01005497.1:2681-17130 GCA_013400635.1 Hypocryptadius cinnamomeus
GGGCGGCGGGCGGGGCGCGGGAGAGCCCAGCGGCTCGCTCCGCCCCGCCGCGGTGAGGGGGGCGGCTCCCGCGCCGCGGCCTCGCCCGGAGCCCCCGAGCCCCTCAGAGCCCCGCGGGCTCGGGGAGTGCTCACGGAGCCCTCCCGGAGCCTTCCGTGGCGATCCCGGCCGGGTCCTGAGTAGTCCGGTGGGGTTTTTAGAGCCGCCGAGGGTCCCGCTGCGCCCTCAGAGCGCCCGGGGCCCTCTCAGCTTTTAGTGCAGCCCCACCTGTGCCCCCAAATTTCTCCCTTACAGCTCCCCCAGAGCTCCTGGGGCCTCCAGTGTTCTCCTGCAGCCCCACCTGTGCCCCCAAATTTCTCCCTTACAGCTCCCCCAGAGCTCCTGGGGCCTCCAGTGTTCTCCTGCAGCCCCACCTGTGCCCCCAAATTTCTCCCCCAGAGCTCCTGGGGCGCCCAGTGTTCTCCTTGTGCTCCCACATTTCCCTTTTGCAGCCCCAGCTGCTCCCCCAGAGCCCCTTTGACCCCGAATTTTACCCCCAGATTTCCCTTTGCAGCCCCCACATTTCCAGCTCTCCTCCTGGAGCCTCGTGGCTCCTTCCTGCACCTCTCTGGACCCCAAATTCCCCCCGGTCTGTGCCCTCACAGCTTCCACTGCTCCTCCAGAGCCTCCTTGGAGCTCCCGGAGCTCCTGCAGTTCCCAAAAACCCCAAAAACCCCAAAACCAGCTCCTGAAAACAGCAGCTCCCTCCAGATCCAGATCTGGGACGGGGATTTTGGAGAACTCCCGAGCTCAGCGTCAGCTTTAAAACTCCCTTAGGATCAGTTTTAAACCTTCAGCACACATTTGGTTGCTCCAGATGCAAATTCCAAAGCTGGAAATGATCCACCAGGAAAAGGAATGTGCCTGAGCTTCCCTCCCAGCTCAGATTTCACTCAGAAATGGGGATTTTTGTCACTGGTGTGGGTTCTCCTGGGGTTAACAGGATCCAGAGGAAGTTTGAAAAAGCTTGGGATGAGTTTTGTGTGTGGCAAACAAGCACTGCAAAAGCTTGGCCCCGTTGACCTCAGTGCCATCAAAACATAAAACAACAAATACCCTAAAAATGTGTTGTTTTTTCCCATCTGAAAGAGCCAAAAATAAAATAACGATTTTAAAAAGCTGTACCCTTCGATTCCAACACAAAATGATACCAGAATATCCCAAATTTCTGAACTTTTGGGGCCAATTGTTGAGCATCTCATAAGTCTGGAAAACAGGAATGACACCACAGGGATGCAGATGGAATTCCTTGTGAAGTGATGAATTCTCAACCCTTCCTTCAGGTTGTATCCTTGAGCTGGAGAAATGTGGGAGACAGGGAAAAAATAGGTGGAGAAATTGGGATTATCCTTGAGTGACAGGCTCCAAAAATTAGATTTGGTGAAATTTGAATTATCCTGGTGACAGTGAGGCCTGGAACACTCCATTAGAAATGCTAATTAATACATGCTCATTAATACATGCTCATTAATATGGAAAACAGGGATGACCACACACCCTGATGATTCCACCACAGGGATGCAGATGGAATTCCTTGTAAAGTGATGAATTCCCAGCACCTCAGCAAGGCTGGAGCTCCCTGAGGTGACCTGGAGAAATGTGGGAGACAGGGAAAAAATAGGTGGAGAAATTGGGATTATCCTGGAGCCACGAGCTCCAAAGGTTAAATTTGGAGAAATTGGGATTATCCTGGTGACAGTGAGGCCTGGAATGCTTCATAAGAAATGCTAATTAATACATGCTCATTAATATGGAAAACAGGGGTGAGACCACAGGGATGCAGATGGAATTCCTGTACAGTGATGAACTCCCAGCACCTCAGCAAGGCTGGAGCTCCTTGAAGTTGCATCCTTGACCTGGAGAAATGTGGGAGACAGGGAGAAAACAGGTGGAGAAATTGGGATTATCCTGGAGCCACGAGCTCCAAAAATTAAATTTGGAGAAATTGGGATTGATGGGGGTGGTGACAGCGAGGCTCCGTAAGAAATGCTAATTAATCCATGCTAATTAACCCCGCTGAATGTCTCCCCGCAGTGGTGAGGGCTGAGCCCAGCCCGCAGTGAGCAGCCAGGAACCCCCCCAGTGCTGGGCATGGCCGGGGGACGCCGGGGTCCCAACAGGAGCTCCTACTGCCGGAACCCGCTGTGCGAGCCCGGGGCCGCCGGGGCTGCCGGCCACTCCTCGGGCTCCTCGGTCACCGGAGTGCGCTCCCGGACCAGGTACGGCTGGGCGGGCACCCTGCGGGGGCGGGGCCTTGGAGCTCCTCGTGTTCCTTGGTGTTAAAGCTCCTCCCGTTCTCTGGTCTTAAAGCTCGTCCCATTCACTGACCTAAAGCTCATCCCATTCCCTGACCTTAAAGCTCGTCCCATTCCCTGACCTTAAAGCTCGTCCCATTCCCTGACCTTAAAGCTCATCCCGTTCTCTGGTCTTAAAACTCGTCCCATTCTCTGACCTTAAAATGTATTCCATTCTCCAGCCATAAAACTCATCCAGTTCCTTGATCTTAAAGCTCATCCCATTCCCTGACCTTAAAGCTTTCCCCCCCACCTCCCCCTATCCCAGGTTGTTCCAGCCCAGCCTTGGACACTCCCAGGGATGGGGCAGCCGCAGCTCCTCTGGGAATTCCATTCCAGCCCCTCCCCACCCTCACAGGGAGGAATTTTTCCCGATATCCCACCTAACCCCACCTTCTGGGACTGGGAAACCAACCTTACTTTCCTATTAACCCCCAGTTCCCTTTTCCTACATCCCAATTTGTCCATCCTTGGAATTAGGATGGGTGTCCCAGAGACTCCTCAGGACTCCCAGGAGAGTTCAAAACCCTTCAGTGACCAGGGAATGAGAAATCAAAACAGAGACAGTTTTGTGTCCAAAGCTGGGGTTGTTGCATCTCCAGTGCCCTGAAGTTCATGCCAGGCACAGTTCAGCTCAGGTGATGCGGTTCTGTGGGGTGTTTTTAGGATCAGCTGGATGCTGAGGCAGAGCAGGAAGGAGAAGCCAAGCAGCAGCAGCATAGATATTTTTCTTTATTTACTCTGCAAAGAAAATGTTCAGTCTGCCTTAGCTGAGGGCCCTGAGCCAGGGATTTTTAGGGATACAGTTTTCCAGACAAGTCATTGCAGGGCCACGGGAGGTGGAGCAATCCAGCTTTCCTGGATTGAAAAGCACACAGCCAGGGCCTGGTCCCTGGCAGGGCGTGCACAGATCCACACCCAGCCCACCCCCAAGGCATCCAGAGCTCTGCTTTGTGCAGGGCTGTGAACACAGGGAATGCCTTCCCACTGCCAGGTGGGGTTTTAGGGAGAAATCCTCCCCTGGGAGGCTGGGGAGGGGCTGCAGTGGAATTCCCAGAGAAGCCGTGGCTGCTGCATCCCTGGAAGTGTCCAGGCCTGGGCTGGATGGGGCTTGGAGCCACCTGGGATAGGGGAAGGTGTCCCTGCCCATGCCCTGGATGATCCCTGATGTCCCTTCCAGCCCAAAGCATTCTGTGATTCCATGGTTTATCAGTCCTGAGGATCTGAATCACCATGAGTTTGGGAATCTGGGCATTTCAGGGAGACAGCTCAGGCTCCTCAGGTTTCCCCTCACTCATGGCCTTATTTTAGGTTCTCCATCTCTTGTTTTAAACCATGGCCTGATCCCCCTGCATCCCCCTGGATCCACACTCCACAATTTAATCTGGAGATTTACAGGAGCACTTTGTGCTCTGCAGTTCCTTTGAGGCCCACACCCAGATTCTTTTGCCTGTTTTTATTTAGAGATTGCAGCTCAGTCTGGGAGATATTAATTCCCTTTGATGCAGAGGATCAGTCTGGGATCCTGTGCCTGCTCACACAGGAAGAGGCTCCTCTGGCTAAACTCGTTTTTCCTCCTCAGGTGAACAGAAGGTGAAGAATGAACAAGGGCTTGTGTGTAATTGCTCTGCCTTTCATGTTCAAGCACTCTTAGATATGTAAACACCAACTTGAGCTCTGAAAGCTTCCAATTAATTAAGAAAGCCACTGAGTAGCACAACACAACCCCGGGTCTGAACAGCACAGGGGATTTAATATCAAATGTCCTGGGTCCAAATATTCCTTTGTGTGGGCAGATCCCTGCTCGCATCTGCCTGAAATTTCTGATTTATGCCAGCCACTGGTAGCTCGAGTTTCCCCATCAATCTCAGACCTGTGGGGGGGAGCTGGAGGACATTCCCCTGCTCACCCCTGGCTCTTGGCTCCCCCTGGCAGGAGTGGCTCAGGGACAGGCCTGTCCAGCCCCCCCCTGGCAGCTCAGACAGTCGTCCCCCTGCGGCACTGCAAGATCCCCGAGCTGCCCGTGGAGAGGAGCGTCCTGTTCGAGCTGCAGCTCTTCTTCTGCCACCTCGTCGCCCTCTTCGTCCACTACATCAACATCTACAAGACAGTGTGGTGGTACCCACCCTCCCACCCTCCTTCTCACACCTCCCTGGTAAGCACCAAAGGGCAGCTGGAGCTCCCTGGCTGTCTCTTGGAGCACTAAACCTAACGTTTTAGAGATAATGCTTGATAAAAACTGCATCTGACCTTTCAGGATTGCTCCTTCCGCTCCCTGTTTCCCACATTTTGGGCTCTGGCTGCCTCCTTGGCATTCTCTTGGAAGAGAGATTCTCCAAAGAGAATAATTTGGGACTTTATGTGTTGAATGTGGGTTCATGGTGCTGATGGAAATGGAATAATTTGGTTTTGTCCCCACAGAACTTTCACCTCATTGACTTCAACGTGCTGACGGTGACAACCATCGTCCTGGCACGGCGGCTCATCGGTGCTGTCGTCAAGGAGGTAAAGTCAGAGCTCTCCTTCCAGGAGATTTGTAAAGCTCTGGGTCCCTGTTGCCATTCCAAACCCCTCCATCCTTCCCTAAAAACCTCTGTGATATTCCCAAGTCAGAATCCCAGGCAAGTTTTCCAGTGGGAGGAGCAGAGAACAGACCTGAGCTCCCCAGACCTGCTGGGTCTGTGTCCTTCTCGGAGTCTCTGAATTTCTGTCTCAGACTGTAGTGGCTGTGATTCCCTCCTGCCTTTTGGCTCTTTTCCTGCTCTCTCCATCACTCCAGCTCTCCCCAGGGAAGAGCCAGGTATGCTCACTGTGGAAGCATGGTGAGCATGGTGAGCAGTGTCAGGAGAGTGTGCTGGGCACTGGTGACTACCAGACCTTACCTAGAAACTTTCCTCACTCCCTGAGCAGTGAAGCCCAGATTCCAGAGGTTTTGGAGAGCCCAGATTCCACAGAAAGCCTCCCTGTCCTGGTGTCAGCTGGGCACTGCCATTTCCTTCTTAGCTATAATTTTCCACACAGAGTTTTCTCCTTTAAGAAGAGGAAATGCCCAGCTGTGCCCAGCTCTCTCCTGTGTCCCACAGGCTTCCCAGAGTGGCAAAGTCTCCCTGCCACGCTCCATCTTGCTGGTGGTCACTCGCTTTGCCGTCCTCACGGGCACGGGCTGGAGTTTGTGTCGCTCCATCATCCACCTCTTCAGGACCTACTCCTTCCTCAACCTCCTGTTCCTGTGCTACCCGTGAGTATCCCTGGCTCAGGGCTGGGGCATCCACCCACAATCCAGGGGGAGGCTCCCTGCAGCCCTGGGGGGTTCTGAGCTGCGAGTCTCCAAGGCTTGGAGCAGCCTGGGCTTGTGGAAGGTGTCCCTGCCCATGGGCACAGAGTTTATCCTGCACCTCTCCCTCCTGCTGTGTCACATTCCATGGTGGCAGGAGACATCTGTGACATTGACCCCTATTTCAGCTTGATGTGAGCATTAATTATTACTCATTATTGCTGCTGAAAAGAGTTGTGTGCTTTTCCCATGGCGCTCACAGAACTCAGGGCTTTGTTTTCCCTTTGTTCTTGGGCTCCTCTGCCAGGTGAAGGGATTCAAACAGCTCCTGGTTTTTGTTAGCTATCAAAAGGAAATGTTTGGAGTGGAAATAGCTCCCTCCTCCCTGGCAGAGGCAGGAGGAAACATCCCCAGAGATTTGCTGCAGAGGGAAACATCCCCCGAGATTTGCTGCCTCTGTGTGAGCTCAGAGCTCTTTTTGGGAGTTTCCCTTTGGAATCCTGGAATCCCAGATGAGTTGGGGATTCATTCAGTAGTGGCAGGGACACCTTCCCCTCTCCCAGGTTGCTCCAAGCCTTGAACTCCTCCAGCTCAGAAGCCCACAGGGGAATTTGGGATGGTGATCCCAGTGGGATGGGATGCAGCTCCTGAGCTCTGTGCTTTTCCAGGTTTGGGATGTACATCCCCTTCCTCCAGCTGAACTGTGACTTTCGGAAGGCCGGGCTCTTCGCCCAGGTGGCCAACATTGGCCCCAGGGACACGGGGGAGGTGACAGCCCGGGGCAGGGACTACCTGACAGTGCTGAAGGAGACCTGGAAGCAGCACACGAGGCAGATGTACGGCATGGAGGCCATGCCCAGCCACGCCTGCTGCCTGTCCCCAGACCTCATCCGCAACGAGGTGGAATTCCTGAAGATGGACTTCAACTGGCGCATGAAGGAGGTGCTGGTGAGCTCCATGCTCAGTGCCTACTACGTGGCCTTCGTGCCTGTGTGGTTTGTCAAGGTGAGGCTGGCTGGGAGGTGACGCTGTGGCACGATGAGGGAGGACAGTCCTTACTCGTGGTGATTGGATTCTGAATGTCTGGTGGTAAATGGGGTGAGGCTGTCCCTGTGCCCTGAGGGGCTGGTGCTCCATCAGCTGAGCATGGGGAGCATCAGGAGCTGCCTCCCTGGTTTTGGTGATGATGGCACAAATATTTTGCAGCAATTCTCCATCCCCCATCCCATGTGGGCTCTTCCTTTCCAGGCAGGATCAACAGCTCCACGCAGAGCCCTCGTTTCACCTGCCTGCCCGAGTGCTTTGTGTGCTGATCCCTTGGGCAGGTGAGGCTGTCCAAACTGTCCCACAGTGTCCAAACACTGTCCCACCTTCCTGTCCCCCCCAGAACACTCAGTACTACGACAAACGCTGGTCCTGTGAGCTCTTCCTGNGTGGGATTAAGGCATCTCTTGTCCCCTGCAGGTGGACTGAGGAGTGCATGTGGCCTCAGGGGGTGCTGGTGAAGCACAGCAAGAACGTCTACAAGGCCGTGGGCCACTACAACGTGGCCGTGCCCTCGGACGTCTCGCACTTCCGATTCCACGTAAGCTCCCCTCTCCTCCCTGGACAGGGATAGCTCAGCAGGATCCTGCTCCTGGTGGCCTGGGCAGCTCAGGCTGATGGAGCTGGGGGGGTCAGTGCCCAAGGTGGGGTTCAGGCAGCGTGTCAGCCCTGTGCCACGAGGGTGACTCCATCCAGAGCCAGAGGAATCCTCACCCAAAGCTTTCACCTCCTGCCCGGTGCTCACCCTGCTCTCCCATAGTTCTTTTTCAGCAAACCACTGCGAATCCTCAACATCCTGATCCTGCTGGAAGGAGCTGTCATCTTCTACCAGCTCTACTCTCTGATTTCCTCGGAGAAGTGGCACCAGACGATCTCTCTGGCTCTGATCCTCTTCAGCAATTACTACGCCTTCTTCAAGCTGCTGCGGGACCGCCTGGTGCTGGGCAAAGCCTACTCCTATGCTGCCAGCAGGGACTCAGAGCAGAAGTTAAATTAAAACAGTTGCACTGATGCTCTCAGCGTGTTACAGAACAAACAAAAACGAGAAACCCTCAGAGCTTTGTATTTTTGTTACCACTGCTTTTTTTTGTTGTCGTTTTCTTTGATAACTGATGTAATTAAAAGGAAAAAAAAAACAAAACATATTTTTTTACTCCCAACAAGTTGTTTGTGTGTTTGTTGTTTGGTTCCAGCTGCACCAAAAGGTTTGCTGCTGTATGGGTGTGAGGAGGGTTTTTTTAATGGTGCTGAGGTTTGACAGGGGTGGAGAGGGAGGAGGAAGGTGAGAGTTACAGGTGTGTTAAAGCTCCCAGCTGGGTTCCTTTAGGAGGGGGTGAACTCTCATCCTGTCCTTTTGGGGGTCCCCAGGAGCTCCTGTGCCCCCTCCCCGTGCTCTGTGTAGGGAAAGGTGATGTCATTTCCCTAAAATGTTTATTTTCCAATCGCTGTGCCCCAGCTCACAGCGCCCTGCTTTGAGGGGCCCGCTGTGGGTGTGGGGACACGGGAGGAGCTGAGGGGGTTTGGGGGAGCCCCTGCTGCTCCCCTTTGCCCCTTTACCCGCGGGTCGGGCGTTCTCCCCAGGCTCCTCCTGCCCAACCTGCCCGTCAGGGTCGGGGGAGGAGGAGGAAGAAGAGGAGGAGGGGGAGGAGGAAGGGAGGCAGCGCATCCCCGAGAGCCCCGGCCCGGGGACCGTCCCCACTGCCGGGAGCAGCGCCCGTGCGGCCGCTGCGGGGGCTCCGGGCTCCCCCTGCCCGCGGGAGGGTCCCGGGAGGTTCCTGGAGGGGTTCCGGGGGTCATAAAGGGGCCCCGGGGGGCTCGGGGGGTCCCGGGGAGGTCCCGGGGGGGTCCCGGGTCCGGCCTTTGTTCTGGGAGGGCCACGTGGCCGCCAGGGGGCGCCCGGCGCGCGCGCTCCCGGTCCCGGTCCCAATCCCGATCCTGATCCTGATCCTGATCCTGATCCTGATCCTGATCCTGATCCCGGTCCCGGTCCCAGTCCTGATCCTGATCCCGGTCCCGGTCCCGGTCCTGATCCTGATCCCGGTCCCCGGTTCCATCCTGATCCCCGTCCCGATCCCGATCCCTATTCTGATCCCGGGCCTCATCCAGGTCCCGGTCCTGATTCCCATCCCGATCCTAATCCGGTCCCGGTGCTTGTCCCGGTCCCGGTTCCGACACCGCTCCCGATTCAGCCCCGACCACGCCGGGGGAATTATTGCCGCTGAAAGCGGAGATCAAACACCGGAGCGGGTCCGGGGGAGCCGGGACCGGGAGCAGAACCGGGACCGGGACCGGGATCAGGACCAGGACAGCACCGGGACCGGCAGCAGCATCGTCCGTGGCGCCGGGGAAGGGAAGGGGGGTGTCGGTTCCCGGCAGAGCCCCGAGGGACGGCGGGGACACGGCGGGACCAAAGGCCACCGGAGCGAAGCCGCCGCCGTTTCTCAGCGCTGCCGTCAGCGGGGCAAAGGGCGAGGAAGAGGAAGGAGCAGCGGGAATAGCGAAGGCTGGAGGAGAGTCAGACGCGGGCGAGCCCGCGGGATTGTCCCTTCCCTCACCCCCACCCCACACCGGCACCGGCACCGGCACCGGCAGGGAGCGGGACCCCCCGAGCCCGCCCGGCAGATCCTGCGGCTTTGGGGGGCACAGAGCGGCCCCCCCGCCTGTCCCTGTTTCCCGTGTGACCCCACCAGGACCAAACCCGGTGTCCGGCCGGGATTTCCAGCCGGCTGGGGCGGGGGGTGATGCCGGGGCCCCGGCCCCCTGCCCGGCACGGCGGGAGGAAACGGCCGTGTCCAGCCTTTCCCGAGGATGAGGATTTCCTTCCTCCCATTCAGCGGGGACCCTGGGGTTAGCACGCAGCCCTGGGGCACTCGGCCACGGGACGGGGGGCCTGGCTGGGAATTGGGGGGCACAGACCCCCGACTCAGCCCTGGGGGCATCTCCCTTATTCCCCTCTGCCTGGCCGCGACCCCGAGAATGAAGGAGCCGGATTTGGGGGGGCACAGGACGGAGACAAGCAGCCATTTCCTCCTCTCCTTCCCTTTTTCCCACCCTGAGAGCGCTGCGGATGTTTCGGGGGCGAGAAGAAGCTGGACACGGGGATTCTTGGCTTTCCCAGAAACGCCGTTCCCGCAGCCGGGAGGAGCTGTCACCGGGAGCAGTGACACGTTCCATTTCCCTCCCGCGGAGGCTTTCCCAGGCCCCCGGGCGGGGATGATGTCCCGGGGGAGATCCCGCTGGGAATTCCCCTGCGAGCACCGCGGAGGTGGCTCCGCTGGGGGCTCAGCTGCCGTGGTCACCCCGGGGGTCCCGGGCTGCCCGCCGGGGGTCCCGGGCTCCATCTGCCACGCTCCCCGCGGCCGCTAATCCCGGGATTAGCAGCCAGATGCCAGGGGCAGGTCTGCCGCAGGTAGCGAGGATCCCTCGGGAGGAGGTGATGACATCAAAGTGCGGGAATTGTGGCCAATCCCACCCGAGCCTGGGGTCCCCCGGCCAGCAGGGCAGCGGGGACAGGGAGCTCACATCTGCCAGGACACATCCCGGGGTGTCCCCAAGCGCAGAACCCCAGGACAGCGGCCACGCTGGAGCAAAGTTGCCGGCAAAAATTCCTTCCATGTGCTCACCCAAAATGGGAAAACTTCGCCCTCCTGCCCGCTGGGAATCCCCTCCCGCTTCCCAGAGGATGCAGCTGATGGGAAGTGTTTGTTTTCCCCTAAAAGCCCGTCCCAGCATTCCTGGGAGCCCGCGGCTCCCACCCTTGTCCCAGTTCCTGGGACCTCCAAGCTGCCAATTCCTGCCTGGTCCCAGCCCAGCTCGGCACAGATGAAGGATTGCTGGATCCTGGAGTTCTGGGTGATCCTGGGTGGCTGCACCCCGCGTTTCTGGATGATCCTGCAGCTCAGCCCCCACACTGGTGACCTCCCAGACACCTCCCAGCTCCTCCTCATCCATCCCAACCCCCCAGCCCATTCCTGGCTGCTTCACTTCCAAATCCAGCATCCAGCAGCTCCTGATGTGGACGAGAAGGTGGGAAAGGACAGGAGCATCCCCCAAAACCAAAGGTGATCCCACCTGAGCTGTGCCACCCTGTACCCAGAGACTGGCAGCTTTAATTCCTCCCTAATAAAGATTTTTTACATTAATAAAGCCAAATCCCCAAAGTGGTTAATTAGGGATTCATTTACTCACCGTCACCTCACACCGCAGCAGGTTTGGGGTGAGACCAAGGGGGGAAAAGCATCAGGGAGGGAAAAATATCCCAGAGCTGATCCTGTCAGCATCCCCCGGGCTGGGGGACCCCCGAGCACCCCCCTGGGCCCAGAGCCACGGGGTCCCCTCGGGACACCCAAATTTTGGAGATGCTGCACTGAGCCGAGCTGGCCACAACAGCCCCGACCTCACCTGGCCAAAACCCGGGCCCCACAAGCCCTTAATTAGCACACACGCATCCTCATTAACAACTACACACACGTCCTCATTTCCTCCTTCAAACAAGCCCGCGGTGGGGACCCAGGAGCTGGAGGGGACCCCGAGCCACCCCCCCGGCCTCTCCCATCACCTGAGGCCACCAAACGCGTGCGGGGGAGCGGGGACAGCGCCCGCAGCACCCCGGTCCCCCGCGGGGACCAGATGGCGACTCCGAGGCGGGGGCCAGATGGACCCTCCCGCCCGTGATCCCCCCTCCGCTTCCGCTGCCATTTTCCCCGGCAGCCGCTAGAAATATTGAACAGCTCCGTTCCCGAGCAGGCAGCAGCGGGGACGGCGGCTCCCGGCGCTGCAGCTCCTTTGCTCCGGGCTGGGGACACCGCGGTGACACCCTCGGCGTGGGGGACACGGACCCCGCTGCGGTTTGAGCTGAATGTTCCCGGTGATTTGAGCTGGAGGTGCTGAAAGGCGGCGAATGGAGGCTCTGGAGGGTGTTGGGACATTTCCCAAAAGTTGTGGAGAAGGGGGGCAGTGTCAGGAATGTCACCAACCCCCAGGTGGGTGTCTGCCTCTGTGGTGGCTCCGTCCCAGGCTGAGCCCCAAAAGTCCTCACAGACCTCCAGAGGAATGTAAGAAACCCCAAACCCACCCAAACCCACCCCACACCCCACGAGGTTCTGAGTCCTTGGTCAGACCCCAGCCGGACCCACGAGCGGCAGTGCCACCTCCAGGGCCACCAAAGGGGCGTCCCAAGGGTCCCGTTCCCCGCTTTTGGGATGTCCCACGAGGCTGCGAGTCCCGAGGTGTGGCTGACACGGGGCACGCCGGGACCTGCAGCCCACGAGGGGCGTTTGCAGCCGGGAACGGGCGAGTTTCGGTCCCACCGCGGGCACGGCCGCGTCCCGTCCCCTCCCCGCGGGGACAACGTGCACCGGGACAGCTCCCGGCCGGGCCAGGCTTCCTCCCGCCGCCACCACGGTGGCCTCGAGCCTTTCCTCCGCTCTTCCTCCGCTTTTCCGCCGAGCCCGGAGCCGGCGCTGCCTTCCTGCCCCGGCCCCGCTTCCTGCCCGCCGGCGCTGCCTCCTCCGCGCTCAGCATTCCCGGCTTTTCCGTCCTCCCGGGGCTCCTTCCCGAGCTCCACGCGGGGGGACCTGGCCTCCGTGCGTGTCCCCAACCGCTGTCCCAGCTCCCTGCGCCCTCCTCGAGCCTCCAAAGCTCCACGTGGGACCCGTCCCCGACGCGGGGGTCCCAGGGGTCCCCGTTCCGCCCGCAGCTTCCTTCCAGCTCAGCGGGAAAAGCATCGAACCTGCCCCCGGGCTCGCCCCGGGGAGCGGCAATTCCCCGATTCCAGTCACTTTTGGGGATCTCCCACTGACCCAGTCGATAATCCCCGCTCAGGGATGGCACGCAGGGCGCTGGGAACGAGCCGGAGCTTTCCCGGAGCATCCCCACCCCGCCAGCCCGCGGGTTTCGGGGAGCTGAGAGTCCCGGGGCTGCTCCCGTTCCGGAGGTGCTGCCGAGGGCAGGACATTCCCACGCTGAGCCCCAGGGTGTCCCCCAAAACCGGTCGGACGTGCGGGGCCGTGACTCAGCCCGGTGGCAGCGGCGGGACGGGACCTGTGCGGGGCCCCCCGAGCAAACAGGGAAGTGAAAAATTCCCTTTTCCTTCCTCCCGCCCAGCTGGGTGTCACCGCGTTGGGGTGACCTTCCCCTGCACTCCGCCGCCCCAAGCATCCCCCCCTCCCCTCGCCGCCGCTCCCTCCGGCTCCGGGTGAGGGCTGGGCCGGGCTCCTTATCTCCCTTGCAGGCTGATGCAAGATTTGCTCGTTCTGCTGCTCCTCGGGGCCGTGCTGCCCATGGTGTCACCTTCCCCCGGGGCTTCAGCTCTCCGTGGGTCTCACCACCCCCTCCTGGGCATCTCTCCGTGCCCCACGGCCGAGAGCAGCGGGGTTTTCCCCCGCTCCCGGGGCCGGGAGGGTTCAGCGCCCTGCGGGTGCTGGGAGCGGCTGCCGGCCCTCCGCTCCAGCCAGGAATAAGTGGATTAGGAGCCGATCTCGTTATCGCTGCTGGCAGCCTCACAAGGGCCGTGGGGTGGGGACAGTGACGGGGACAGCGCTGGGGACGCTCCCGCTGAGGGGGGACAGCGGTGGCCGGCGCCCGGCGCGGGGTGGAACGCGATGACAGCCGGGGCTCGGCTGCCTGCTGCTCCCGGGGATGCGGCATCCGGGCTCTAATGAGGCGGGACGGTTAATTAGTCAGTGTCAATTTATGTTAATTAGCCAGGGGGAGTGGAGACACTGCTGGCTCTGCCACCTGGCTGGCACCGGGGTGTGCAGGGCCGGGCTGGGGGGACACGCGTGGGGCTGGAGGTGCCAGGGCAGGACAGAGGAGCTCCCCGAGGGCGCTGCCAGCCCTGCCCGCCCTCCGTGCCCGGTGAGTCAGGGCCGAGACCCCGCAGGAAGCCCCAGGGATTTCCAAAACGCCCTGGAAAGCCCCGCTGTGATTTCCGCTCTCTCTTTTTCTGAGGCTGCTCGGGTGACGGCAGCAGCACGCGGCGGCCGGGCTGGGAATTTCGGAGGGAGAAGGATGGGAAAGACGGATCCGGCCGAGGAACGGCCCCTCTCCGGCAGGGATGGAGCAGCTCCGTTGTTTACTCAATCCAGCTTGCGCTGCTGTTTGTTCCCGGGGTTGTTTCTCCTTCTCCAGACAGGGCTGTGACCGCAGAAACAAAGGCAAAACTTTAATCCTGCAAATCCTCCTCTCTTCCCACCGAAGGCCGCGGGTGTTTGTCCCTCTCCGAGGGGACGCTGGGGTCGGACACCGCCCGGGGGCTGCCCGGGGGCCGCTCAGCCGGAGCCAGAGCAGCTAAAAATATCCCCGCGTCTTCACGGAGGTGTTGCAGCCGCAATCAGCCATGCAAACGAGACCGAAATTAAATCGGCCGCGTGCGACAGGAGCTGTTAACCCTTCCAGCACCGCGTGGCTCCGGGGGGGGACACGGGGTGCTCGGAGCGCGGGGTCCGTGTCCCCCCCGCTGCCCCCCCGGCTCGCTGCCATCTGCTCCGGGTGTGTTCAAGGCGAGGAGGAGCGGCAGAGAAACGAGGTCAGGGCTGCGCCCGCCCGCGAGGACCGTGCCAGCCGCCCGTGCCAGCCGCGGGACACTCGGGTGGCACCGAGCGAGCGGGGATGGCTCTTTGGGATGTCCTTGCACCAGCGGCAGCTCCCTGCTGGCGTTCCGGCTGGATTTCGCTCCGCCGCGGCGCGCCCACGTCCCGCTGCCAGCGGCCCCGTGCCACCCCCCGCCCTGCCCGGCGGTGCAAACCCCGCCAGCCCCCCAAATGTGGGCAGCCAGAGCAGCGCACCCCCCCTCCAT
>VYZP01005499.1:0-17021 GCA_013400635.1 Hypocryptadius cinnamomeus
ACCAGGTCCCAAGGAAAACTCCGAGCTGGCTGGTGGGGATGTTACCGGGAGAAATTCTTCCTTTCCAGAGGAAAAGAGCAGAGTGACTGCAGCAGTGATCGATGGAGAGGCTGCCCCTGGATCTGCCCTGGAACTGCCCCAGCTCCACCCCAGCGATGCCCCGAAGCGATCTTAGCTCTGCCCTGGCTCTCTTTGTGTCTCAAAAAGTCTCGGGAAGCCTCTGGGAAGGCGAGCAGTATCCAGGCTGAGCCGCAGCCGGACTCATGGCCACCTCGCATGAGCTCAGCAGGATGCCGAATGACGCCGCGCATTCCGGGGACAGAGGGAGTCTGGAGCTTGGTAATGGATTTCCGAGAAAATTGCCTCTGTGTTTGGAGCAGGAGCGCAAAGAGTGCAGGCGGAACAGCCTTCCTCTCTAAGTGGCATCTCAAGGGTCTTAATTATTTCTCAGGAGTGGAAACATTTATTTAGGCGGCTCTGGAGAGGTCCCGACGCTTTTGGCTAGTGCCTTCCGGGCACATCCTGTATCCGAGGCTCCTCTGCAATCCTCCCTGCTGCTCCTAGGATGTGCAGAGTGCTGGGCTTGGGCAAAGCACAAACACCCAACCACGTCACCTGCGGGCAGCTTCGGCTCCATCCCCTCCTGCTTACTGGGAAGCAGGACCTCTCATGGGGGAGCCCAGCCCCATCCCATCCTTGCTTTGCATCCCTCACGCTCCCGGATCTCAAAACAAAACCCTGTTGTGATAATCCAGCCCAGCTAATGTGAAACAGATGAATCCCCACATTAGTCACAGATTCACATTTTCCCACAAAGGTCCCACTGGAGAGCCAGTGTGGATGGGCCCTGCAGGGTTCCAGCCCTGATGCTGGTGCAAGAGGCAGCCTGTGAGGAGTGAGGGGGACAGGGCAGCAGCACAGACCCTGCCAGAACCCGGCCACCCACGGGCAGCACTCGACTTGGAGCCGTGGGCAAGGCAAAGTGGGGGCAACCAGAGATGTTTGTCACTGGCACAGGCTCAGCCTGGTGGTGCCTAGTGCCAGGAGGAGGGGATGATCTGCTCCAGCAAAAACCGGAAATGACATTTTGTCCAAGGGGGAATTTCCACAGGAAACCCCTGCTTCCAGCCACTCGGATACGGCTGGGAACAGCACAGCAAACATTTGGCCTCAGCAGCCAAGCAGTGCCATTGCTTGGGCAAAGACTCCTTGTTTCCTCCAGAGTTCCTTCAGCTAGGAAAGAACATCCAGTTTCTGCTACTGAAACAGCCAGGACAGCGAGAGCCCTGCTGGGTCTGCAGAGGGCACCAGAACCCCCCATCGGCTCAGTGAGTATCTCTGCACCTGAGGGGGCACCGGGGCCCTGCAGCACCCACAGCCCTGCTGGGACCAAGGGCACAATCATCTCATGCCCACCCCCGTGCCAGGGCTGGCTGGGGGCATCAGGAGTGCACATGCCGGGGCTGCACTTGGCCCCCACGCCACGCTGGTGCATCCCGACATCCCTGCACATCCCCATGCATCCCTGTCCTCTCCCTGCATCCCTGCTCTCCCTTGCAGAGCTCAGGTTGCCACAGTAACCGCTCAGTCCTGGCTATTCCTGCCACTAACGGTGCTGCCACAGGTCAGCCCAGTCCAGCAGCTGCACCAGGGCCAGGGCCCTTCACCCCATGTTGGGACGAGCAGAACCCTTGGTGCTGGTGCCAGCACAGCCAGATGCTGCATTGTGAGCCAGGATGGGACACCTGTAGGGAAACAGGCAGGTTCTGTCCTCCTGGAATGGCTGGGAGGTGGTGTTTTTGGAGATCACGCTGTGCTGGAGCTCCAGCTCTGACCTCTGCCACATGTGGCAGTGGAAGCCACCACTGCTTGGCTCTGCTCTGCTGTGTATTTATCTGAGTGTGATGCAATATTTATTTGGCTGTTGTGTTCTGAGCACTGGAAGCAGGGATTGGGATGGCTTTTGGCTTGGCCAGCAGTGGCATGTGCTCTGCAGCTCAGCACGTGTTGCTGTGGGAAGATCCTACCCAGCACCTGGGAGGGCAGAGGAGACCCTCAGGCCGGTCCTTGGGCAGGTGGCAGCTGAGTCCCAGGGGTCTCTGCCTCCCACCCCTCACTGCAGCCCTGCTCATTCAGCTGCTTGGCCCTGGGGATGGGGCTGAAGCCGCAGATAAGCTGTGGCCTCTCTAATCCCTGTCTGCTGCTTTATTCCCAAAGACTGTCAATATTGCACAGCTCAGACACCCCAGGTACCAGTGGGACCCCACATGAGCGCCTGCTTTGCACTGCCCCTGGTCCAGGGCTGCCCTGGCAGGTGGCTGCCCATCCCCACGGGGCCGCCCTGTGCCCGTCACGCAAGTGTCCGCATCCCAAGCGGATTATCTGCATTTGGAAACCCCTAATCCGTTTGCACGCTTGGCTCAGACACTGTCCCCACTCCTCCCCACTGTGCTGCGGCCCTGGACAAGGAGCAAAGCCACCCTGTGACCTCCTTTTGGAGCCACAAACAACCTCATGCCCCAGCACAGGCAGAAAGCAAAGGCTGCAGGGCTGACTGGGGCAGGAGGAGGGGGACAGGATGTTGGCAAGTGTCCCTTGCCCCAGTTGCCACTGGTGCTGCAGGGATTTCTCCAGCCCAGCCAGGGACCTTCCCTGGGCACTTTCTCCTGCTGCCCATCAGGCTCCAGGAGCTTCCAGCTTGCCGCTCCCCAGAGCATTGACAGCAGGAACTCTGAGGTGGGAGCAGTGGCCCCTTGACCCCATCACTCAGGGCTGAGCAGGGCAAGTGCCAAGAGGGATGCAGTGGGCCCAGGGAGGTAAGGAATCCCTGATCTGCAGGAATAGGATATGAAACACCATGTTCATGACACCACATGGATGTGGTAACCCCAGGGGTTGCAGATGGGTAAGAAAATTCATTGCTCCTGAGTTCTCAACTCCATCCTGCAGCTGCCAGAGGGGAGCAGGTACCTGCCAGGGCTGGAGAAGTGGGTCCCTGCTGATGGGCTGGGCCTCATTCCTTTGTGAGCTGCCCCCCCACCTGCAGCAGCCTGGGCTGCACCACTGAGACAGGCAATGATCCAACACAGCTGCCTTGAGAACAGGAATGGGTTTGTGGGGCCTAGGCAGAGCCCTGGTTTGGTTTGGCAGTGAAATGGAGGGGTTCTGGAGTGGGGCTGGTTCCCAAAGCAGGGACATTGTCAGCTCAACCCTGAGCAGGATGCTCCAGGGCACACAGAGGGCAGAGAAGGCTCCAGTGCACCTCCAGCGCCTCAAATGATGCAGCACAGCCAGTTCCACATGACCTGCATGAACAATCCCCCTAATCCTGCTCTGACAGAGAAATAATCTCTCCCTCTTGGCCTCATCAGAGCACAAACCCTGGAATGATCCTGCTCTCCATGGTATTGCAGAAGGCTAGGGGTGCCAGTGCTGGGGTGGGATCCACCAGGGCCCTGTGTGCAAAGCGTGCCACTGTCACCAGCCAGCGCTCCCAGCCTCACACCCCCATCCAGCCGTGCCTTGCAGAGCCTGGCACCCACTGCCCCTAGCCCCAGCTCCAGCCCAGTCACCTCCACCCACAGCCCATCGCCCCTCGGGGCAGAAGCACTCACAGGGGCCCCAGTGCAGCCCCAGACACCTCGGGCTGAGAGCAGCCAGAGCAGGGCCCCAGTGCAGCCGTGTCCTCCCACGCTGGCACCGGCATTTCCTTTACACAAGTAGAGGAGACCCAGGCGCGTCTCTGGGGCAGAGAAAGCAACCACAGGCTGGGACAGGGCCATTGCCCCCTGCATGCCCTGGGGAGGGCCCCGCAGGCCCCAGGAAGGGGCAGCTGCCCACGCGTGCCGGGCAGGTGGCGGAGCCGGCTCGCACCGAGCAAACCGCAGCCGCGGCACCGGGGCCGGATTGCGCAGACGGAGGCCCCGGTTCCCGGAGCGGGGTCAGGCGGGTGCCGCAGGCAGAGCCAAGCTCACACCCCAGAGCATGTCGCTTCAGGGCCTTTATTTTGGAGAAAGTTAAAGCCTGTAGATACAGCAATAAAATATACAAAAAATAAAATTTTTTACAGTATTGAATGCTGCCAGGGACTGCGGCTGGAGGCACTCACTATGGTGAGTGAGCAGAGGGGCAAAGGGCCCTCATCGCCCCTGAGCATCCCCAGGGCCAGCCACGGACCCCCCATCCTGCTCCCACAGCTTGGAGGGGCTTGCCCAGACCCCACAGCCATGGGGATCCTCCCCCCTGCCCTGGTTCCCTGCCCACCAGCTGTGATGCAACTCGGAGGGAGCAGCTCTCCCACTGCCTCCCCCACCCCTCCACTGCTCATCCGTGTCTGTCTGCCCACTGCATGGAAAGGGCAGGAGGGCTCCCCCAGTTTTGTTAAATGCAGGACCACAACCACCAACCCCCCAAAAATCAGGACATCTACCCTTCACAACACCCCTGTCACTGTCCTGCACTACCCCACAGCAGGTTCCTCTCCTCACATCCACCTGCTCCCTTCAACTCTTGCCCCTTCCCACCTTAACTGTGAGGGCCAACCTCCAACAGAAATGCCACATGAAGCCCCCAAGAAGCCGCAGACCCCATGCCTGGCCCATCATAACCCAGAGAGAAAGGGACAGGCCAGGTGCCCCACTGTCAGCCAGGCTGGTTCCCCTAATTCCCCAGGGTCCAACTGGTCAAACTCAGCACAGAGCTGGAAGCAAGACCATGCTCCCAGCACCAGCCTGGCCACAGGGAAGCCAGGACAGCCCCTGTGGCTTCACCCAGCTCCCAAAATGGGCCACAGCTGCAAATGTTGTTCACACACAGGTGCCATTACTGGGAAGAAGCACTGCCCTATCCCAGGGACACCAGCCATCCCAAAAGGAGCCCGGGCTGCTGGCATTGGCCAGACCATTGTGCCCAAAGCAGGAAGCTGGGGACAAGTACAAGCAGCTCCTGAACCTCTGGGCTCCCAGTAAACCCAGGCTGAGTCCAGCAGGGACAGTGCCTGCTGAGTCCAGGGTGGGAGCACCTGGAAACATCCACCTGCAGCTCTGAGCCCGGTACTGGTCATCCTGGCCAAAACCAGGGCCAGGTAGGGGCAGAGAGGGCACTCACCCCAGCACCCTGCAAGCTCTAGGAGGTGCTGGGAGCGGCAGGGCAGAGACCCTGCCACATGGCAAATCCCCTCTGCAATTCCAGATTTGTAGGGTCTTGTGGGTTTGGGTGCAGGCAATCAGGGCAGCAGCCTCCAGCAGCGGGACCGGGGCTGTGGAAGCGTTTGTAGGAACTGTGGCTGCAATCGGAGGCAAATAGGCACTTGAATGAGCAAAAATAATAGAAAACTGTTATGGAAGGAAATAGAAAAAGATTCATCCCCCTCCCCCAGAGATGAGCTGCACCACCCCAGAGAGGGGCTGCGCTGTTGGGTCAGGTGAGGACCTGACCCATTCAGGGACCCTGGCCCCCAGCAGTTCCTGAGGGCGGGCCCGGAGCAGCTGCAGCCGAGTGGGACAAATCCGGGGCAGCGCTCTGGAGGTGGGAAGGCAGAGCCCAGGGAGGGCCCCGCGCGCCGGCGCAGCCCCTCACATGGGCGAGGACGCACACTCTGGGGTCAGCTCCATGTCGAAGGTCAGCGACTCTGCGGGCAGACACAGCCAGGGTTACGGGGCCCGTGCGGGGTGGCAGCCAGGGCCCCCTGGAGCCCCCCACGACTCACCAAACTGCCCACCCGCGTTGCTCTCTGCGCCCTCGCTGCTGTTGCCGAACTGCATGAGCGAGTCCAGGGTGCGCGGGGACATGGGCAGGTCGATGGTGTTGCTGAAGGAGGTGCTGTCCGAGGGAGAAGAAGCACAGAAACCTCCGGAGTCAGGGCCTGGCCAGAGCTCTCCAACACCCCCTCTACCCGCTGAGGGGCCCCCCAGGCACGGCCCAGCAGCCCCCAGAGCTCTCCAGAGGAAAGGGGCCCCGGAGGGGAAGAACAGGGCTGTGGTTTGGGCAGCAGCCGGAGCCTGGCTCAGCCCCCACCGTCACCCCAGGCTGGGAACCCCACAGTAACCAAGCAAAGCTCAGACAGAGGTGGAAAGAAAGGAAGGAAACCTCTCCCTCAAGCAAGCCTGAGCACATAAACACCCCCCAAGCACTGACAGACAACTCCCAGGAACACTCACGGGGTGACACAGATGAATTTGGTCTTCAGGTACGGAGCAGCACCTGCAAGGAGGGAGAAGCTTCATCATCATCCACCCAAGGATGAATCCTTTCCTCCCCCAGCACACAGGCAGTACCCACCCTCTGCCCATACCCAGTGGGACCCCATGGCTGGTCCCACAGTGTGGCTGTGCCCTCCAGGGATGGCACAGGGTGCTGGCTGGTGACAGCCAGTGCTGTCCCCACAGCCTCCCTGTGACAAAAGAGCCACAGAAAGTCAACGACTACCTGAGTCCGTGGCTTCCGAGTGCTCCTGGCTCTCAGAGCGGCAGTACTTCCCAAATGCCTCCTCCTTGGGGATGTCTGGGTACAGATACACCAGAGGGGACACCAGGATGTTGGTGGCATCCATGATTTTGTAGCCCATGATGATCTCCGCAAAGGACATGTTGTTGAGCTGCTGCTTGGTGTAAGGCTCCACCGACTGGATCTGTGTCTTCCCTGTGCAAGGAAGGAGAATTTTGGCACAGAACAAAGGCAGGGCTGCCTTCAGAAACCCCCAGAGCAGTAGGGACAAGATGGGCCTGGGGCTGTGTTTAGCCCTACCAGGCACACAGCAGACCACAGGGCAGGGCTGGGACCTGACTGTGTTCAGTGCCATAGAAAACTGTGCCCATGGGCAGCACGTGGGCACAGACACCCACAAGGCAAAGACCAGCTAAGGGCAGCCAGGCTCAGAAGTTAACCCCTGCAGACAGCTTGTTGGGACAAGGACAAAGGACAAATGCTTATCAGGGCATCCAAGCCCCCTCTGGAACCTGGAATGCCCAGCCAGGCACCCAGGGTAGTGAGGGTAGAGCTCGTACCACTGATGTCCTTCTCCACCCACGTGAAGGTGATGCCACCTTCCTTGCTGCTCTCACTGAAGCGCAGCAGAAAGGTCCCTGGGGGCTTGGTGCTCAGGATGGCTCGCTCCCGCTCCTTGCTGATGAACCCCATGATGTACCTGGGCAGGAGGAAGCAAGAACAACAAATGTGGGTCAGGGCACAGGAGCAGCTCCTCCAGGATCTAAGTCCTGCCAGCTCTGCTGAACATCAGAACTCAGCCTGGCCACTGACATTTTATAGATTCCCAGTTGAGTTTTCACTCTGAACCAACAAAAAGTATCCCAGGACAGCACACCTGCACATGTACAAGGCACCCCATGCCATCAGGATGGAACCTGTGGGACCCTTCCAAGGCCCAGCCTAACCTCAGGCTCTGGGCTGGCACTCACCCTTCATTCCACAGTGCCAGGATGTACTTCTTCACCAAGTCAATGATGTTGTCCAGCCAGACCCAGAAAGAGAAGCCTTTGCCAGCCATGTTCTCCTGAGGAAAAAGCAGAGAGGCTGCTAGCACAGCTTGGAAGAAGGGAACAGCCAATTGAATGTGCTCATGGAAGAGAGGAAATTCTACCTTGCAGAACTTGGCCCAGGTGATCTGACAGCCAGAGTAATTCACACCTGGTCCTGGAAGAGAAAAAAGAACACAACCATTTAAATAGAGTTCTCCTTCCAAAGACACCATTTCCAGGGTTTGTGCCATTTGGGAGAAAACCAAGCACCTGAAAATTACTCAGGCCAAAAACTCTCAGGCCAAACACAGAACCTCACTCTTGGATGACATGTACAGGTGGGGTATCATGCCAGGGGACAACAGGGATGGGCAGGACACCCTGCCACGTCACCCCACTCTTACCCAGCAGTTTCTCTGCCAGCGTGGTCAGCTGCTCGATGCTGAGACCGCGCTTCGTGGTGGAGGAGAACTGCCAGCTCAGCACCTCTGCCACCTGGTCCCAGGTGCCAATGGGTGGCTTGGTGAAGAAGTTCACGTTCTGCACGAGGGAACACACAGCCCTGAGTGGGACATGGGACAGGAGCAGGGCCAGGTACTGCCTCAGCCTTGCTCCCCAGCCTCAGTTTCCCTCTCTCACTGTGATACCCCCATCCTGACACCTGCCCTGCTGTCTTCCCACACCAGCCCTACCTTGGGGTTGTTGGTCAGCATGTTGTACCACAGGATGGATGCCCAGGCATTGGGCATCTGGCAGATGTTGGAGATGACCACCACAGGCAGCGAGTGGGTCTGCAAAGAGAGGATTGTGACCATGGGTTGGGACAACTCCCAGGGTTCCACCCAGGCCTGTGGGGGTGGAAGGCAGTGATCCATGCCTCACCTCCAGGTCAATCTTCAGCCCCTGGTGATACACCTCTGTTTCAAAAGTGATGAGGTGCAGCTCCTCAGTGACTATCAGCGAGGCCTGGGGCAGAAGGGGACACCATGAGCACCACAAGACACCCACCCTCAGCCCAACACACGACCACCAGACCCAGCACAGCTGCTGGGGCTGGCCTCCAAGCTGCCAGTGTGCCAATTGGTGCTGGTGGACCAATTGCTCCTGCATCCCCTCCCAGCTCAGCTGCCCCTGTCAATGGCCAGGCAGCCTCCCAGGGCCCCTGACACTCACATCACAGTTGGCTCGGCCTCCATTGCCACACCGCTGCTCCCGCAGGGTCTGCAGAGAGAGGGACAGGCTGCAGCAGCACCACAATGACACGTGGCTGTACAGGAGCAGCCCAGGAGCTCATGGTACCCACCAGGTGTTTGAACTCTGCTGAGAGGCTGCCATTGTTCGACTCCTCCATGTTCATGACCTTGGTGTTGGTCCCCAGGATGTTAAACTTTCGGGACCTGGGAAGAGGAAAGAGTGAGGCTGACAGGGCAGTCCTGGAGTGAATATGTGGTAGGATGTTTGCCAGGGATAAAAGCAGAAACGAGAAATAAGGACCAAAGCAAACAGTGCACTTACCCCCGAAGTGCTGCAACATCCCCAGAGTCCCTAGGAAAGAGGAAAGAGACACCAGGTCATGGCAGTGGCCTTCCTACCCTGATGCAGACAAGCTGGTGTGTGGTGCCAGCTGCATCCCAGCACAAGTTCCATGAGCCCCACAGGCCTTCCTCCCACGTGGGGGTGAACCCTCAGGACTCAGTACCACCCTGCACCCTCCCCTTTAACTGGGAGCCACATTGGCCCTCATTGTGGAGATCAAGCCCAATCCAGGGGCAGCAGGAATCAGTCCCATCCCAGTAAGCCCACCCAGTGCCACTGGAAGGGAAGCACAGCACTCACTTGTCAATGCAGACTTTGATTTTCAGCTGATAGTTCAGCTCTGGAAACTTGACCAACAACCTGCAAAAGTCAGCAGACACAGAGCATGAGCATGCTGTGCACAGAAACTGCTCCTGTTCCACAGGGCACCTGGCACAGCCAGCAGTATGGACCAGCTCCTCTGGTGGCCCTGGGCACACCTTCACACAGGCCTGGGACATGTTAGCCCTGGCACCTGTCCCCAGAACCAGGGAGGTGCTGGTACTCCCTGAGCATCCCGAGGAGCTTGTTTGGGCTGCTGACAGCCCACGCCAGGCTCTGAACAAACACCTTCCACACCACTCCAGGCCAGAGGCTGCCATGGAGGCACAGCTGGGAAAAGGCAAGGAAGCTCCAGGCAGAGCCTGGTGTCACAGCAGCCTCCCTCCATGGAGGCTGGCAGGGAACATGGCCCAGGCTGAGCAGCAGCTGGCCAGGGATGTGCTGATGCTTCCCACCCCCACAATGGGATTTACCAGAACCCATCTGCCTCCAGGAACACGGCAGATCCCCAGCCAGCCCTGCACTGAGTCATGTGGGAAGCATTCCAGCCCACTGGGATCCATCCTGCTGGTATCCATCCCTTCCCAGCACCAGTGCTCCCCAGATAAGCTGGGGGCTGCATCTGCAGCAGCATCTTCAGAGAGAGATCCCAGGCTGCCCTCCCTGCTCAGCTCCCCTCCCTCACCTGGGGGGGAGGTACCCACCTGACTTTGGTGGTGAACTGCACACCTGTCTTGATGACGAGGGGCCGGTCGGGGTGCATGGGCATGCAGGGCTGCCTCTCCACAACAAAAGCACTGCAGGAACAGCACAGAGAGCACAGTCAGACCTCACTGCCCACCCTGCACCCACAGCCATGACAGGCACTGCCTGCAGCTCCTGCCTGCCTTCAGCACCTTTTCATCAGGTTCCTGAACAACTCCACAATCCGCTCCTCCAGCATGGGCCGGTGCTGGACGATTGGGTCACCCTTATAGGACACTTTTTGCTGCAGTTCTTCCAACTTCTTGATCTGCTGCCGGGTCTGTAGCTGTGATTCAGCGAGAGAGGTTATCCTAGGGGAGCAGGGAGAACCAGCATTAGCTTTGGCTGCCAAGCCCACACTGTCCAGCCTGCAGAGCCTTCCTCTTCCCGTGCAAGAACACACTCTCCATGCCAAGCCAGTCAAGAACTGAGTGTGTCTGTGGCTCCAAGCCCAGAGCATTTTTCTAGGCCATGCATTACAAACAAAACCTGCACATGCCCAGGTGATTCCACAGCCAGAAACTTTTCAGCAGCCTCAGAATCCCCCAGGGATGGATCTGGGGACAGTGGGACACCTTTCCAGCACCGTGCCTAACATCGTGGCTCAGTCTAAGCTGCAGGCTACATTCACACGTGCAAGCATCAGAAACCATTTTGCAAGGACATTTCCAGACACCAAGAGCTCATTTCCACAGCAGGTGTATGAGAGCCACTGCTCTGGGCACTGACACAGTGCCAGGCAGCTCTCACCAGTTCTCGAGCCGGTCCAGGCAGATATTGGGAGGGCCACCAATGCAGGCAATCTGCTGTCGCCTCTTCCAGTCTGCCAGTTCCTCATCTGCCAGCATCTTCTGCACATATTCCATGGCTGACAGCAGCCCAGCCAGCTCGCTCACTATGCCCTGCCAAGAGAGAAAGCAGAACCTTCAGCACGCTGTGACTTCCCCCATGGACCCACAAGTTTCACATTCACAGGCAAGGAAGAAGTCACTCAAGGCTGTGCTTGCTGCACTGCTCCTGGTTCTGGCCATGCAGGAACTACTAAATTCCAACCCTGAAGAAGGGGGATCTGCACCCAGGGGACCCTGGAGGGGCAGCTGCCCCACTCACCCTGCGCATCTGGTCCAGAGCTGTCAGCATTTGCTCCAGCTGCTGCATCTTCTGCCGAGTCACTGACTGGTTGTTCCCGTTCAGGTCCTGCATGTCTGTGCAGAGGTGAGAATTTTCAGCTTCACACAGGGGCTCTTCACACCTTCTCAAGTGCCACAACAACACAACACTTGCACAGCGAAGTGCAGGCACCCTACAGCCAAGCAGGAATCTGGCACAGCCTCCAAGCACCTCCGTGGCTCTCCTGCACCCACAGAGGCCCATCCCTCCCCACCCCACTGCTGTGCTTACAGCAAAGCTCAGTTCAGCTCCCTCAAGGGCAGCATCCTTGGCAGAAACAGAAGACCAGGTTTATCCAATTGCCATGCAAATGCCCTGAGCCTGAGCACATTCCCTCTGGGAGTGGAGGTTGGAACACCTCTCCAGCAAGTTTCCTTGCAGGAACACACTGCGGTTTGCAGATGCTAATGAGCTGTCATTACCTCCTTGGCTTTTCAAAGTCTTGTAGTTAAAATCAAAATCATCTTGGAGATTCTCCACCACTTTCATCTTCTGCTCCAGATCCTGGAAGGCAAGAAATGTGATTTCACTCACAGCACTCAAGAACTATGGTGGGGAGAGCTGAAGGTGCCCAGGCAGACACATACCTGCACCCTCTTCCTGACATCCTGCAGGTGCTGCTCCAGCATCTGCTGCTTCTCTGTCACCACAGCTGCTGTTGGATGTGTTGCCTGTCCCCCTTGCTGCAGAGGGGACAAAAAGGGCATAAGGACAGGGCTGTAACCTGGGGATGCTCCCTTCCAGCCTGAGGAGGTCCTGCAGAGTCCTCAGGCCATCCCTAACACACACTGGCAGCTGGCTGCTCACTTCAGCATCAGCTCCAGGGTGGCACAGGGTCAAGGAGAGGAGAGATGGAGACACTCAGCTCACCACACCCAGCCAGAACACCCAGGCTGCATCCTGGCTGTCAGGAATCAGGATGGAGGCCCTGGGATACCTGACCACTGACCTGGGCTGCAGTGGCAGCTGTCTGGAGGAGCCGGGACTCTTCCCAGAGGCAGCGAGCCACGATGCGGGCTATTTCCATTGGCTTCTCCAAGTACCTGCTCTGTAAAGGGTCAAACACCCCAGGGTCAGCAGGCCCTAAGATCTCCACATCCTTGAGGGCTGTGGATGGTGAGCTGTGCCAAGGCATTGCTTGGACTCTCAGCAGCTCCCCCAGCATGCTGGCAGGTCCCAGCTCACCTGCAGGAACTGCTTGATGCGGCGCAGGTTGTGCTGGTACAGGACGTTGGACTCCTGCAGAAAGCGGCTGTACTGCTGGTCGATCTCCCCCAGCAGGTTGTGGAACACCAGCGTGGCGTGCGACTCCTTGCTGGCAGCATATGCCCTGTACAGGGGAGGGAGAGCCCTGAGAGCCTGGCATGGGGACCATGCAGGGGGGCTCTGCTCACACCCACCATCTCCTGTTCAGAATCACTGAATCATTTAGGAAGGAAAAGAACTCTAAGACCGAGTCCAGCTTGTGACTAATCACCATCTGGTCAAGCAGACCAGGCAGACAGTGCACACCAGCACCTGATGTCTGTGAGCACATCCCACATGCCCATGGACAGGATCCAGCAATCAGTGCTCTGTGTCAGCTCCCCTTACAACAGAGGTCAGTGTTAGGCAGCCCTAACATGGGGCTGGCTAACACTGGGGACATCCCCCTGCTTCTCCTGCTTCTCCTGGCCCAGGGTCTAACACAGTGCACAAAGTCTCACTCCATTCACACTCCTGCTTCCCTCGATGCCACATGAGCCCCAGAGAGAGAAACCAGTCCCATCACCAGGGGCCCAGGGAAAGTGACAGAGCTCCTCCAGCCCACCTGAGCCCCTGCAGGTGGGTGTTACGAGCAAAGTCCCCTCAGTGGCATTTCAAAAGGCCTTACCAGTCCTGGCTTTCAATCCACGGGGCCAGGAACTGCCGGAGCTCCATGGGGAAGCTGTCGCTGTAGAGCTGGTGGAGCTGCTCCAGGTACCGCGTGTCGAGCTGCTGCAGCTGGTTCCACTGCGCCATCCTGGCCAGCTCCGGAGACCTGAGGGATGGAAACACAGGTGGCTCAGAGCTGGCTCCTGCTTCCCTCCTGCCAGGACCCTGCTGTGACTGCTGAAACGCCCTGAAAAGGGTTCTTCTCTCTGGCCAGAACCAGAGACAGCCAGGGCACAGTGCTCCAGGACAGCTGGCACAGGCAGGCTGGCCACTGGCAACAGGTAGGAATGAGGCTTTAATTTGAGGAATGAGGCTTTAATTTGGTCTCAAAGGCACCCCTGGTCGGCCCTGCTGGGAGGCAGGGAAGTGGCTGTGGAGCTTACAGTAACTGCAGAAGGCGGAGACTGCCAGGAAGCTACAGAAACAGGGAAGGAGCAATTTTCAAGTTCACGACTTGTATCAATGGAAATCAAGCTGACACTAACGAGGGGACTCCAGCTGTGCTGGCAAATGAAGGCACAGCTCCGCGTGACACCAGCAGTCACTTCCCTGCAGAAAGTGGTTTGCTTTTCCCAAAGGTCCCTGTGCTGAGTGATGCAGCCTCACTACGTAGCCTCCTCCCCCGAGGGACTCTTTCCCCATTTGTCTGGGTGTGAAAAAAAGAAAGTGGAAACATCCTCTGTGGGCTGAGACACCAGGAGGGCACAGATATTGGCACTGACATGGAAGTTAAGAAAGGTTTTTAGTACTTCACAGCACTGAACAGCCCCAAAGGCAGGAGCAGGACATTAACCTTGAAGTACAACCTGCTGGTGCAATCCTCAGAGAAGTCCACATGAACCAAACCTGCTTTCAATGGAGCAACGTGAACATGAGAGAGCCAGTGGCTATGCAAGGTCCTGCAGAAAACAGGTTCCTATAGCCCTGGAGTCACACCTGGCTGATGTGACAGAGCCTCTGTGATGCTGCAGTCCAAGGGCTGGTCTGTGAGCCGTGGGCCAGCACAGCAGAGCCCCCATTTCCACAGGGGGTTCAGCCCTTTGTGGCCAGTTCTCAGCTGCAGCAGCTCAGGGAATGCTCCCTCTGCCAGCAGCTGCATGGCTCCAGCCCTTCCACTCACTCCATGCTGCATGAGTGATGCTGCTGCTGGGGGGAAACCCAACAAAAGCACAGGCCAGGCCAGAGTGAAAGCCAGCCTGGACGGTGAGCTCAGCACCCGCTTCCTATTGCGCCATGCACCGGGGGCGGGGGGGCTGCACCAGCCCCTCCGGAAACAGCAGCGGCTGCTGCCCAGCCCAGCTCCTGCCAGAGCTGTGTTTCCAGCCCTGAGGAGGACAGTGCTGCAGCAGCATGGCACAGCAGTTACCTGGGCAGCCCTGCAGCGCCCAGTGCCAAGTGGCTCACAGGAGGACCTGCCCATCAGGCTGCAGAAACGGAACCAGAAGCCACATCCGGACCCACGGTCCAAGATGTTCCACCTGAAAGCCACAATCTCGGCATTTCAGAGCGCTGCTGGAGCCCCAGTCTGAGAGCACCAAAGCTCCCAGGCTGCCACACGGCAGCAGCACTTGGACAGGACTCAGCCACTTCCCACTGCCACAAACAGCTGCAGGACAAGCCAGCTTGCAGCACTAAACTCCAGCTCTGCCTGGCATCCACCCAAGGCACTCTGACATTCCTGGAGGAAAAGGTCCCTAAGACATTTCTTACAGCAGCAGCCACCACTGTCAGGGAAGAAGCTCTGATCCTGGCAGCCCTGGAACCCCATGCAGGAGCCTCTGCCTGGTCAGCCCCACCAATGGGAAGCCACAGCTAAAAATTTGAGGGTTGAACCTTTCTGATTCTGCTGGGCTTGCCCATCTCTGTGGTTTGCCTCTCCTCCATCTCTGGAATGGAGCCAGAGAGCAGCCAGCATGGCCAGGACCAACACACATGATGCAAGCTCACGGGTAAACATGCTGTCCAGAGCTCAGAGCAGAACTGCTAAAAGTAGATCAAGGGCTAAAGTTCATCTTTCTTTATCTTCCTGCAAGGGCAGAGCACGAGAGTCAGGTCCAGCTGCACAGTGTGACCTGCAGCCTCTGGGACAGCTCTGCACACTCCAACCACCCCACTCAAAACAGGGCTGCCCCGCAAGCAACCCTGCAACTGCTTTCTGCCTGCCTTCTCATCTCTGGGACACCTGGGAACACCCTGCACATGTGCCCCTAAAGCAAGCAATGAGCCCTAGGGCAACGTGGATGGGGGAGTCACTGGAAAGGGCCCTAGAACGACCCCAGGACTCCATGTCCCCTGCAGTGACACGAACAGGACGAAGCTCTGTCACTGACAGCATTGCACAGGCCGCATCATCAGGGTGCCATCACAGGCTCATGACAGATGCCATCAACACCACTTCACAGAGTCCAAGCACCAGCAGCAGCACCTCGCTGCCCACTCTTCCACACAACCACCAACAGCCCGACGGAAAACTGCTCGACACGGCAGCCAGTCGCTCTGGCAGCACGAGAGCCAGTTTGGAAAGGCTGCTAGGAGAATTTGGCTCTGCTTCTCTGAAGCGATTTCAAAGCCAGCCTTGGAGGTGGAAAACAGTGATGCAGAGATTTGCAACAGCAGGAGGGAGATGGCTCTGGGCAACCTCACAACCACAGCACGAGCTCCGATCACCCCACAGGCCTGCTGTTCCTCATCACAGCTCTCCCAGGTCCATCCCAGCCGAACTCCCACTGCAGCAGCTGCGAGTGACACCATCACCATCCACCCCAGGGCAGGGGACACCCAGCCCACACCCCTCCTGTGCTCCGCCACTGCTGTTCCAGCAGCTCCAACAGATGGAGACTGGGGGAGTGACAGCGACAGCGATCACCCCAGGGTGGAAGCAGGCTCTGCCCACGATGTGCACCCAGGCAGGGCCGGTCCCTGCAGGTGCAGAGGGGCGGGCCCAGGCCAGCCCACCCTCCCAGTCCCGCGGCTGTGCCTTGGGACAGGAATGCGGGGTGTCCCACGGCCCGTGCGACAGGAGCCACCCGCGCACGGGCAGCGCAGTGCCGGGCTGCAGGAGCGGCGGGCAGCGCTGCCAGCCCCCGCAGAGCTCTCCCGAGCTGCAGAACCCGACTGCTGTGACACCCAGCACCCACGGGGACTGTCACCGAGGCGAGCCCCGGTCCGGGCAGTCGGCATGTGACAGCCCTGAGCTCGCAGCGCCGCAGATCCCAGCCGGCTCCTTCAGCCCCGGTGTGCCGGGCCGCCCTTTCGGCTCCCGGTGCTGCCTCCACCACGATGCTACCAGCGCCGGGCCCAGCCGCGCCAGCCTCGTTCCGCACGGGACCCCCGAGGCCGTGTCAGCCTCGGCCCAGCCCCGGTGACCCNGCTGCGCCCAGGGACCGGACCTCCTGCGGCCTGGCCACGCCCCGGTGACGTCACCGCCCTACTGCCAATGGCGACTCGTTGCTCCTGCGTCCGCGCCCCGGTAGGCCTCCGACAGCCAATCAGCGCGGTCGTTGCGTGGTGCGTCACGACGCGCGGAGAGGGGGCTGCCCCCCCGGCTATTCCCGGATGGTGCCGCCTCCCGCCGCAGGCTTCGCTAGGCAGAGGCGGTGCAGGGGGCCGGGGGGGGGCGCCTGCCGGGAACAGCCGTGCGGGAAACCCAGCTGAGTTCCGGGCAGCGCCGTGACGTCACGCGGTCGCCGCCGCCGCCGCCGCAGCTTCTTAAAGGGGCCGCGCCCCGCCAGGCGGGCCCGTGCGCCGCGCTGGGAGCAGCGCCCCCGCGTGGGGAAAGGGGGATCGGGCCCGTGGGGATGTGGGGATGGATCCCTGTGGGGCTGTGGGGATCATCCCTGTGGGGGTGTGGGGATTGATCCC